>CANXYC011148112.1:0-38689 GCA_948193065.1 Aleurites moluccanus | reverse complement strand
AGGTTGCCAAAGAGAAAGTTGAAGCCATAGATGATGTGAACATGTCAACCACATTCAAACTTGTTGAAGGAGACGTATTGAAAGAGTACAAGAATTTCAAAATTGTCGTTAAAGCTATACCAAAGGGTGAAGGCAGCGTAGTTCACTGGACACTGGAGTATGAAAAGCTGCACAAAGATATTCCAGAACCAAAAACATTACTTGAATTTTGTAAGGACATCACCAATGATATTGATGCCAACCTTACCCAAGCATGAACCCATCAGAAATTGTGTGCTAGCAAGTTAATAATCAAGTAAATTACAATATATATATATATATATATATATATGTCTTGAAATAAAAAGGTTAGGAGGTACTTACTAAGCATATATCGATCCTCCTCCTCTCCTGTATCCAAAAATGAAAATCTAATCCCTCATTATATGCGTGTGTATGTGTTTTTCTTTTTATGTATTGTATAATAAATGTGTGGTTTTAGTGTTATGAATGCAATTGTTAGAATATAATTTTTATGTTTTTAATTTTTTTATTTCAGTAATATAATTTTATGTTGAAAGTAAAATTTTTCATGTATATTCCTTAATCTACAAATAAATCATAATATTAATAATTTGAAAGTTCAAATAATTGAATATATGTTTAAGAATAAAAAGTATATGAAATAAAAATAATCCGTAATATTACCTTACAACTAAAAAATAAAATAAAATACACTTATAAGTTATGGTTGCTAACTGATAATCAATGAGACAAATATTATAAACCAAAAGGAAATATTAATTTTGCAAAAATTATTTTTACTTTAAAAAAGAAAATTCACTGAGTTGTTTTTTTACTTTACAAATTTTTTCACACAAAAAGAAATATGATGAGTAAATTACTATTTTTATCCATGAGGTTTTATTTAATTTATAAAGTATTTTTTTTTTTACCAAATCAACTAAATAGTTTTTCCGATTTGATTACATTAATAAATTAGTTATTTTGTCACTTTTTACAATTAAAATCTATAAAAAAAAGTTAATAATTCTCATTTCCCTTAAAATTTTCATTTCAACCATATAAATACAAACTCATAAGAAGAAAAAAAAAAATAACAAGCAATATAATACTCCCTTATTCTCACAATAAATATTATAATTATAAAATATATAATTATTAAAAAAAATTAATTTATTTTAATTTTTCTAATTTATTTATTACTTTCGTAAAAAAAAATTATTTATTACTTTAATCTCCATCTACTTTTCTAATTATATCACATTTTATATATTTTAATTATTATCTATATTTTCATTATATTTTAATGAAAGTATTATTGTAATATTAAAATAAAATATAATTTGTATTAGAAAATAATATATATTAAAAAAGAAATTAAAATATTTATTATGATACTGAAAAAGAAAATGAATAAGAAAGAGAATAATTTTCTACTGAAAATCCAGAAAAACTTATTTATTTTCATCCAAAAACAAATACCCTATTTCTCAAATAAGCAATAATCAATCAGCAAAGCTACATAGAAAACTCCCAATCAAATTTACAATACACCATTCAAAAGTAAAAAACACAAAATCAAGCAATGTAAATAAAACCACAAATCGAAAATAGTGTGTATATTTAACTTTTCCATACATGGCTTCACTATCTCTTCCGTTGCCGCTGCTACTGCTGCCATCTCCTCCTTTTTCTCCACCGTCGTTCCTCCCTTTTCTTACCAAAGATAAAGAATGGTGTATAATTTGGGATTTTTTTAAAAAAAATGAAGAGAGAGAAATGAAAGAAGAAAAATAAAGAGGAAGAGAGTGATTGTCTGGTTGATAATGGTGATTGGTAAGGAATGATAAGAAGGGAGGTATTTTTTAATTGAATTTATAAAAAAAAATTAGATGGGAATGAAATTTATAAAATTTCAGGAATTATTTGATTAATTTGGAAAAAAATGAATTTTTTAATTACATCAAATTTTGTGGTATTGAGCTTGATGTATCTAGAAAAGTTGATAATTTTGTTATTTATCAAACTAGGCAGTTGATGAAGGCTTGAAAAAGAGAGAAAAACTGTTCGCGAGCTAAAACGCTTATATTACAGTTGGTTAGCTGGTTCTTGTCTCCTGAAAATTGGTATAAATTGAATACAGATGGTTATTTTAAAGGTAATCTGAAAAAAGCTGGTGACAGATGTTTAATTTGAGACTCAAGCGGACAGTAAATAGTGAGTTTTACTTTGAACATTAGAATTTGTAATTCAATTCTTACTGAACTATGGGCTGCGTTTAAAAATTTGTTGCTGACTTGGGATGTAGGTGTTCAGAGCTAATTTTGAAAATGAATTCTCATGTGGCAATTCAGATGTTGGACGAAAAATTGAAGACGAGAGACAATATTATTAATTTGGTGTGTGCTTATAATAGCATATAATTAGCAAGAAATTGGGAGGTAAAGCTGCTACATATTTATTGGGAAGTAAATCAGACTGCTAATTGTCTAGCAAACATGACTTTTGTTCGTGATAGAGGTTTATATATCATTAGTCAACCTCCCTTAATTTTGATTAATATATTTTTTGCTGATATTATTGGGTTATCTGAACCCATTTCTAGTATATGTGTTTCTTTCTTTCGGGTCTAACCTCTATTGTTCAAATAATAATAATTTATATGTGAATTTTACACGGGATGATGATATTGAGATCTGATACCCACGTTCCTCGTGAAAGCCAGTAATTGTATTAATGGATATTATATAAATATATTATTTTTTATTTTATTCTATGATTTTTATTTTTAATTTTTTTAATATTTTTTAATATATGTGTAGTATATATTTGATATATGTCGCATTTTTTGAAAAAATATTTTTAGTTATGTATTATTTTTTAAAATATATTTTTAGGTATGTAATGTTTTTTAAATTTTTTTTTATTTTTTTTTTATTTATTTTAAAAAAAATCTCTTGTATTAATTACTGGTGGATCATTGGCTGATGGGCCATAAGGCCCACCCCTGGGAATCTACCCTTCGCCCATAAAATCGAACCTTGATGAAGAGGGCAGTGTTCTTTTATAGTTTCATGGTAAGGCAACATATGCATACCATTTCTATATATATATAATTATCATCTATATCACTTTTAATGTTTTATATTGTGTAATAAACACTCAACTATTTTAAATTATTAAAATTAAAATTATAATTCATTGACAATTAACTTTTGTCTTTCAATTTATTTTTCTCTAAAAAACAGACCCTCAACGCCAAAATTTTTGCCGTTCATTTAATATTTTTTTTTCCCTAAAAGAAAAACGGATGGAGGTCCTAAAATTGCGAATATAAATGCATAAGAAAAGTAATTTTTTTTTTAAGCATTGGAAAATAATTTAATATAAATAATATTTGAATTATCATATCTCATATACACTCTTAAAATAATATCATCTTATTATTAAGTTAAAATATCAATTAGTTTAAAAAAAAATTAATAAACAAAATAATTAATTTAGATTATTCAATATGAAAATTTATGGACCTTTTATATATGAATTCGTATAAATGTGGTATATATATATATTTGCACAAAATAAATTCAATAATTTTTAGACATGCATATTATTCGAAATTTCATCATTCCTTCCATTTATAATATTATTAAAATATTTCAATATCATTATGGAATTAAAACTTAAATAATATAATAAATTTTTTAAAAATAATGATTATAAAATTAAATTTTAATCACAAAGTGTTTGAATATAATTATGTCATTTTCCAATTTCATTAAGAATAGAAAGATCATAAAAGATTAAAATCTCTATAAAAAATAAGTTATACATTTTAATTTGTTTAAATATACAACTATTGGTCATATATTATTTAAAATATTAATATAAAATAATCAAAATATAAAATTAATCAAATCAATAAAATTAAATCATAATTAAAAATTAAAAATTTATTTTAATTAGTTAAAATTTTTTAATGCCACAGGTAATTACATTTTTAAGAATTATAAAATTAAAATTAATTACTTAATTACAAATTAAAAATTAAAAACTAAAGCTAATTATTTATTTAAAGAATTTTTGACTATTTAAAACAATAAAAAAAAAAATTAAATATAATCATTAGAATATTTATAAAAATATTATTAACAATTTACAAATGCATTAACAATAAAAATATTCAGCTTGTTGGATGTCTTAAACAATAACCCACTTGAGTGGATATACTCGTAAAATATAAAAATACGATTTTCATATAAATACTGGCAAGGATGATGAATTAATTGGATGCTCATTACGAAAACTAATTGTAATTAAGCCATATTTCTATTTGGCATCAGATTTCTAGGTTTTAATATATTTTCAATCTAAAACAAATTCACTATTAAATTTACTTCTCTATTTAGTAAGATAATTTTCCTTTTTCTGACCTGAAATTTTGAAAGGATTACAACTTTGATTCAAAATTATGTATAATAAAATAGAACCATAAATAAGAAAGAACTCTTTGGTAGGATTTACATTATTTTCAATGATACATTGCTAATACAAACCTCTAGCATTCATTCCAGCTGTACATGATATTGATGGTACATCGAGGCATGGCGCTAACCCTAACACTAAAGTGCATACTCACTGAAACTCAAGTTTGATTCCCCCTCCCTGATACTAAAGAAAAAAAAAGCTATATATGATTCATGTTCTAAGCTTTCTGAGTTTCATGCTGGTCTGCTCGTGAAATCAACTTTCTAGAAAAATATACTTCTCAGAAAGTGAGGATCTTATACCGAACAAGAGCTTCATTTCATTTTGGAATTCCAGTTCTTGCATACTTTTCAATCTGAGTGATATCTAGAATTTTGTCCACTCCACTTGCGACTAGAAACCTGATGACATTCAACAAATTAAGTATGATAATTTCAAGGCAATGTAATTAATAATTTAACATTCACTAAATTATATTTGTATAGACCCAATAAGGCAACATCACGTACTTATCTCGAAGAATTTTTGCCATAGAAAGACATCCTCCAGCCACCATTGACTGCATATTTACAGCAATATTTGGATTGTGTATGCTCTGTCTCAGGTGTATCCAACCGTATTGTCCATGTTCTTTATCAGATACTTTTGCCCTGTTTTTTGGAACAATAATATATACTTTTAATCATAAAACAACATACAATACAGTATATCTTGCATAACACAATCTCATTGTGTCTTTTAATGATACTAGAATCATCTTTAAAACTGAAAAGTCTCAAATTCGAGTCATAGTTTATACCAAAATTTGAAAAAAAAAAAAAAGAGTTAGTACAAAAAAAAAAAAGTATGGTCACACCTGTACATGTAAGCATCAACTGCTGTTGGAGAGTCGTTTGAGTCGACAAGGCAGCCATCGGTTACCCAACAGTCTCCGCAGGAGTCCAATTCCCAACCTTCAAGTAATCCTTCCTATATATGTACAAAGTGCATGTGTCTTTAATTAATTGCCACGAACAAATGCTCTCTCTATAGCTATGTTTTTAACTTTTTTACATGAAAAATATTTAATTTATATATACCTCAATGTAGCTTCGAAATTTCTCAATTGCTTCAACAGCTCTCGCCTTGGCGTGTCTAGGCTCAGAAATTACATTCATTCTTAGCTCTACTGATTCTAACGGTTCTTCGAGATCTTTTATCAAACTCCCAATACCTTCTTCCGATCCTGCTAGTTTCATACGCACCATTTCAATTATGATTTTTACCACCATGTATGCCCCTGTAGAAATAAAATTTGTTAATTAACATATATATTAACATTATTTATACCTTATATAACTAAAATTACAATCACTATAATTGTATAAAAGAAATTAGCATCATCTGTTTGCATTTCCCCATATGATTTTTAGGACTAATCTATAAATTACTCTATATGCGGCTAAACAATTTCAATTATGCATATATTTTGCATATTTTTTGTTATCATTATTAATATCATATATAACTGAATCGTCTCAATTGTACGTGCACTTTACATGCATATTATTTTGACAACATATTCTGCATGTATATTTATATTTATCAATCATATTGAATTAAACTAATTAATTAAGATACATGCAAAAGTATTAATTAATTACCGTCATCTAAGAAATAATTTTCTTTAAGAGCGCCATGTCCTGATGTTTCCATCATAAGATGTGTTTCAATGCCATCCTTATTAAGTTGAACTCCCTTATCAATGACATTTCTATAACCAACACGGTATAAGCAATGTTGGCCTCCTCTATCAGTAATAAATCTTGAAAGTGCCATACTTGTTCGGGCATCAGTAACTACTGTAGTTCCAGGATGTTCCTTTAAGACAATAGCAGACATAAGTGCAATGAGCTTGTCTCCGTTGATGGGATTGCCTTTGTTGTCTACAACACCACTCCGGTCTACGTCAGTGTCGAAAACAATGCCAAGATCAGCTGAATTTTCAAGCACAGCAGCTCTTGTAAGTGCCATGGCCGTTTTGTCCTCAGGATTTGGAATATGGTTTGGGAACATTCCATCGGGGTTCAAGTGTAGAGAACCAAAGGTGTCTGCTCCTAGCTTGTCTAGCACATCCCATGTGAAAAAACCTCCTGCTCCATTTCCAGCATTTACAATTATCTGTAAAATTAATTAAAACATGGTTGTAAAATCAACCTCAGTCTATATAGAAATTATATAACAGAACAAGAAATTTGACTCTAAAAATCCCTTAAACTAGGAAATTACAAGTTCAAACTATATAGTAAGAACTAAATAAACAACACTCACAGGCATAATCTTATGGATTGATATTTGAATTATACCTTCTTTAAATATATTTTTTTTTAAATTACTTGATTAAAAAAAATGCAGGGAAAGAAAGAAATTATTGGGCTGAGTTAATTCAATTGTTGGGCTTCACATTTGTTAGGCCGAGAGCCATTAAATTTTTGTTATTATTTTTTGGGATTTTTTAAAAAATATTCACAAAATAAAAAATATTTCATTTTTACTGTTATAAAAAAAAAATCAAAAATACTATATATCTAAAAATATTTTTTTAAAAATACTATATATCTAAAAATATTTTTTCAAAAATACGAAATATATCAAACATATACCAAAAATATACTACACATATACCAAATATATATCAAAAAACAGTAAAAATAAAAAAAATAAACCATAAAATTGAAGGAAAAAAAGTCAGAAAATAATATATTTGTGTAATATTCCTTTTTTTTTTTCACTTCTGCCTAATTTAATCTTATAGTTTCATAATACTTAATCAGTAATCACTAAATTAATAATTTTATAATTCAAAGATAATATAATTTAAAAAAGTGCCCTTAACCCATTATTTTTTTTTTCAAATTAAGAATCAGAGAAAGAAAATTTTACTTTATAAATTGCAAGATAAATATTTGATTTTCAAAAAAGTATTAATTCATATTTAACAAAAACAATAATTAATATTAAAAATAACCTTATAAAATTTCAGATTTTATTTTTCCCTTTGTGTATTTTGGAATTAATGCAATTAAGTGCAAGTATAAAGACAACACAAGGAAGAACCAACAAGTAGCTTAACAAGCACCACATATTTTGCACTAGCTTCCAAAACTCCAAGGAGATGAAATTTCTGAGCAAAGATAATGTTGCATAATATTATGGATGATTTTGATCATAGAAAAATAGAAGAAAAGAGAATAAAGAGTTAAATATGAACCTGAAACCCTTTGAGAGGAGTGTCATAGTGCAAGGGATGATTCACTCTCTGCTTTATAATGTCTCGAAGATGCTTTGCGTAAGTGGTCATGAAATCAACTCTTGTTAGTGTACTATTAAGCATTGTCGATTCTTTTGCCTTCCTATTTGCATACTTACGGGCTGCTTTATCGCATATTTCCTCCACCTCCGGTGAGGTTAGCCCTCCTCTCTTTGTGAAAAATTTTAAACCATTTCGAGTGTATGGCAAGTGTGATGCTGTCATCTACAAAGCACCATCGTAATGTAATCATCATATTAAGGTAAGTTATTCTATTAAAGCCCACTAAATTTTTAATTTATTTTCATTTTAAATCAGACTCGAGCGAATGAAGTTAAATTAATATGTTATATTATTTAAAATTAATTCAATTAAAAAAATTAAAAATTAAAACTTTATTGAAATTTTATTTATCATTATTTAACTCGATTTAAAATGATTTAATTATATCAATATTAAAAATTAAGATAAATTTATTTGTTAATGATTAATATAAATTTATTTGTTAATCTAAAAGGTTAATATTTTGAATTTAAATTAATAAAATATATTTAAAATTGTATAAATTTAAAGTTTTAGTTAGCTTTTTAGCACGTCTAAATATAAAATTCAATTTAATTCAAAACTTCAAATATTAGAGTTTGAGCCTCATATTTAAAAATATTTTATAAATCAAACCTAAATATATTAATTTATTTGCAGTCTTGCAAAGACAAAATTAAAATATAATATAAATAAATATCGTATGTATATAATATGGGATAATTAATTATACTGTGGTAGGTCAATATATATAGAATATTCCATCGTACCATTATGGAAGCGTCATAGGAAAATGGAGGCAGCATTGTACTCATGAAACAAGCAGGAGTAGTAGCAAGTCCCATATCAAAAACTGTACAACCAGCACGAGAAAGGCCAGCAAAAACAGCTATACTCAAAGAAGCTCCAGAAACTCTTGGGTCTCTACCAAGTGAGACTCTAATATTTTCAACAACACCATCTCCTTTTTCTTTTTCCAACCCATTAATAACCCACTCTCCAAAACTCTCTGCAATGGCTTCTACGGCTGGAGGAGTAAGATCCACTGTCCTTCCCTTTTCTCCTTCCAATGCAACTCCACGAACATCGGAGCCATTTTGAAGCCTCCTTATCTTATCCATTTCTTCATCAATAACCACTTCATTGTATTTTGTGGTACTAGAAGATTTTATTCTTGTAAGTTTATTTAATAATGGTAATGAAAATGAAAATTTAATATAATTAGTTTGGAACGGTTTTGTAGCTTTTGATGAAGAAGAAGAAGAAGAAGAAGATGGGAAGCTCGTTCTTAGTGATATTGATGATGTTGAAGTGGAAGCCATGAATTTTTAGATAATTTATTTTCCTAGCGCTCTAAGTTTTCTAGTTTAAAAGTATTTTAATAGAAGATTTTTATTATTTATTTATTTATTTTTTTTGGTCAAGTTGAGAAGATAAGGTATTCGGATTAAGCAAATAAATTATAACCCTACAATTTCATATACTCGTCTATGGAAAAGAAAAAAAAAATCTATTATACAAACTTCCAAAGGACTCTGTAGATTTTTTTTTTGCCTTGTTCTTGTTTTTGCATTAAGAGGTTCTGCAAGGATATTCTACTACTATTCCTTCATGCTTCTAAACTTTGTAATTGCAAAGGTTGTCCAAAACCAAAAATGACAGTTTTATATATATATATATATATTTGCATATGGTTTGATGAATATAATCCTAAAACTCCCTCAATAACTGGGCTGGGAACACTGCAAGACAATTGAGATCAATTTGGAAAAGAAACCTTCGGCCCATTTTGATAAGTTTTCCAAACCCAAGTCTGTTTGTGATAGATCAATTATAATTAAAAACAGCTATTAGGCCCAAACAACTGTACTTAATCAATTAATTTCTGCTGTCACTAGGAGAAAGAAACCAATTAAATATCAAATTCCTTTCCTAAGCAAATTTAAGCATTCCTGGTTATGGCCAAATTTTATAGAAACAAGAAAATTAAAAGTAAATTGGAGGCTCTAAATGATACAGCAAAATTGATAATTTCAACTGAAATGGATGGAGGATATACACATCGGATGGAAAGATTAGTAAGAGATAGTAGCAATAAAAATAAAGATCAATGGTAAAAGATAATAACTATAAAAGATTAGAAATCTGATATCAGTGGTTAATTTGTTGTTTAGGTTCTGATTTTGGTTCCTAACTAATCTTGAGCTCTGAATACATCCCTTGGCTTGTCTTTGGCTCCTGCCGTTGTTTATCTTGAAGCTTTTGGTTCTGCTTACTCCTTTGTCCTTATAACTCTTTTATTTTCTTCAATAATATAATGATTCTTGGGCTGACAAAAGAAAAAATAATAATAAAACTAAAGTAAAGAATTGGGAGAATAATTACACACAGAACATTGTTCATATACTAGATAATCGATTAAGTTAATTTAAGTCCATGAGCCTGAATGATTGCTGATTTATAAGCGCACAAAGGTTGGAACCTGTCTTTTGCAAAGTCCAACATCCAACCACTTATGAAATCTTGATATATTGTATATTCAGTCAACATGGAATTCATTTCCTAATAATCTGGTAAGCAATTGCCGGTAAAATAAAGTAGCATCGTGTCCACCGATACATTATGTACTACATATATGATTTTCTCACTGTTACATTCAAACATATATAGATAGACGTACAGATCTCTCTCTCTCTCTCTCTCTTTATTTCAAGCAGAGTCATGAATAAACATAAAACAGAATATGACCAAAATGATTAGCTAATACCTTCAACTGTCAATCCCTTGCAACCTGGAACATCAATCCACTCAAGCTGAACCTCCAATTCACCTGACTCTACATTTCTTAATCTGAGAAGCATGTTTTGGATGATTTTCCCATTGTTCCAAACCATGCTGCTCTCATCAGCTAGGCAGTTGTTCTTGCTTGGCTGAACTCTAGAAACTATGCACCCATTCGGGAGGTTTTCTAACCCCATCTTAAGAGCTGCTACGTAAGCTTTAAGGTCAATCTCTGCATCACCCATTTTGTCATCCACAGTGAATGTGTCTTTGTCAAAAACTGCCTGCATAAGAAAAGCAAAACCAACAGAGTTAGGGAAGCCTATAACATATGTTTTTCCAGTTTTCTTATTATACCAAGCGAGGAGCAAACATAAAAATGATATTTCATAGTCAAAATTAATCCAGGCAGGACAAATGAATTGTTGCCTCAAAAATAAAATCATACAAAAAAAATACAAATTGTTTAATTTTTAGCAAGTAAAAAACAAATTAGACTGTTAAAGACAGTGCAGAAATTAGTAGTCCTTAGTTTATTCATGTATTTGGACTGTGGTTGTATGAAATTCTCCTTATTTTTGGTTTATTGGTAGATGGATCATTGATCTTAGAAGATATGATTCACATGTCTCAGTGGGTTTATTTTGTTGCTGGATTTGTGAGATTCTCCACAGAGTTGAAAACGATATAAGCCGGCTGCTACTCTCTTTTGCCTATAATAGGTTTGACAAAATTCCTGTGTGATTATTTGTTCCAACCTGTATTAACCTCTCTTGATCTCACAATTCTAATGAGAAAAAATTCCTCAAGTTAATGCAACCAGGTTACAAAATTAACATCTTGTACCCCAAATTACGATTTTGTAAAGAATATAATAAGTAATGCAGAAGAACAATCACTTACTAAGTTTATGGGAACATTGACATCTGTAATGGAAAGAGTTAGTTCTTCATTCCATTCAGGATTGCAATTCTTTTTCACGACCCCAGTCTTCAATGACTGCATCAACTTACATGGCATTAGAAGAGAAGAAAAATACCAAATGGGACTATTTTCAGGCCTACATTCATTTTGATGAATTTAAAATATACAATGATAATGAAATAGACCCCACAAAAGTAATTCTCTCATTAGCTCACAAATTTGATCAAATGAAAATTGAACCATACTAAAGGTTTTTTTTTTTTTTTTTTTCTTTTACAACATGCAGACATCTATTACAAATATCGAATATTGAACTGACAAATAGTGCAACAACTCAACATATGCACAAACATAACTTGAATAAATATTTCCCATATGTTAGCAAAGTTCGAATATGCTACTTCTAGGTCCCATATCCAAATACTAAACTTTACTTTAAACAGTTCTATAATATATACGAAAAATATAGAAGCAATATTTTAAATTTTTAACAATTTCTCAGAATTGATTATAATAAGTGTGAAAAGATGAAAAATTCTTAATCAAACGAAAGCTAGCTCTGCTGAGAGAAAACCAAAACAAAAAGAGGATTATTTAATTAAAAAGAAAATAAACAAACAAACAGAGAAACCAAAGTTTCAAGTTAAAAAAGATTGAATAACATATAAATTAAGCAGAGACTAATCTGAAAATGATTAAAATAAAGAATGAAAAATTAACATTAAAAAAAAAGAAAAATTAAGAAAAAAAAAAATAAGAGGGAAGAAGAAGAAGAGAGATGGACCTGGTGTCCCATGGTAACGATGACATAAGGATCGCTGCTACCCAGATCACGAATAGCAAGATTTACACCTCTAATCACCCGAATTCTGAGAAGACCAAGAATGTTTTCCATTTTCAAACTGGAGATTGAGATGTTCCAGAAATACGCTTTGATGTCCGAAAAATAGTTTTAGAAAATACTTAAATATTTTTCATTATATTTTTCTATATATATATAATATATATAAAAAAACATTTTATTATTTGTGAAACACATATAAGTGGACCCGACCTGAGAAAGCCAATTTGATCGCAACGTGTCAATTTTAGCACCGAAAGAAGGGTGATGGTTGAAAGTAGAGACATCGTCGCCGTTGTCCTCGCTTTGCCCTTGTGTCAAGGGCAAAAGGGTTAAATGGAAGGGATAAGGTACGACCTTTAATATTTTTGTTGGTGTAATTTTAATCCAAATATTATTGAAATTTAGAAATTTTTTTTTTGGTTAGTTTCTGTTTTTGGGTCTCATATAAAATTAAAAAATAATTTAAAAAATTATAATTTAGTACTTAAAATTTTATTTAATTATAAAAAATAATTTTTAAATTAAATATTAAAAAATTAAATAAAAATTAATTATTTTATTTAAACAAAATTAAATATTATTTTTAATTAAAATTATTTTTTGTTTAATTAAAATAATTAATTTTTATTTAACTATTTACTTTTCTAAAATTAAAATAAATAAATTATTTAATTTATTTTCTTCTTTTAATATATTTGAAAATTAATTTTATATATTTAATAAAAAATCAAAGAAAATAAATATAATGACGAAATTTATTGACGAAATTAAAATATAAAAATTAAATATTTTTGTTCCTAAAATATTATTATATTCTCTCTTTTTTTTATACATTATTATTTTTTCATTTAATAATTAAAATTAAAATATTTAAAAATATATATGAATAATTTTTTGTATAAAATATTCATATATAATTTTTTTATTTATTTTTTATATTTTAATTTAAAATTAATATAAATTACTTTTATTTAATTAAAATAATTAATTACTAAAATTAATTTGTTTTCTTATTTTGTGTATATTTGATTAAATAAAATTATTTTTTACATGTTTAATAAAATAAAATAATTTTATTTTAATATACAAAAAATATTTTTTTAATCAAATATATAAAAAATAAGAAAATAAATTAATAATGAAATAAAAAATAATTATTTTAGTTAAATAAAAGTAATTTTATTTATTTAATTTTAAATTAAAATATATAAAAAATAAATAAATAAAAAAATTATGTATGAATATTATACACAAAATTATTCATATATATTTTTAAATATTAATTTTAATTAAATGAAAAAGTAAGAAAATATTAAAAAAAGAGAAAGAAGATGACGGTATTTTAGGAATGAGAGTATTTAAAGGAAGAAGTACAATTAGTCCTTATATTTTAATTTTGTCAATAAATTTGGTCGTTTCTTCTACTTTCTCTGATTTTTTTTCATTAGATTTTAATAAAATGACTAAAAGGGTTTCATATATATATATATATATATATATAAAATAAGAGAAAAAATATACATTATTAATTATTTTAATTTTAATTAAATAAAAAAATAATTTTATAATTAAATATATGAAAATAAAAAAATAAATTAAATAATTAAAAAAAGTAATTTTATTTATTTTAATTTTAAAAAAGTAAATAGTTAAATAAAAATTAATTATTTTAACTAAAAATAATATTTATTTTAATTTTAATTAAATAAAATAATTAATTTTTATTTAGTGATTATTTTATTTTATTTTTTTGTATATTTAATTTAAAAATTATTTTTTTTGTAATTAAATAAAATTTTAGAGACTAAATTGTAATTTACCAATTACTTTTTAGTTCATGTGGGGTTCATGGATGAAAGTTAACAGAGAGAGGATTGAAATTATAGGTTTCAATAACATTAGGATCAAAATTGTATCTCGAAAAATATGAAAAGTCGATGTGTCAAAATTATACTTTATCCCTATTTTATTTGCAAGAGAATTTAACTAGCCAAGCAATAAAAGTTTTGTGCACATTTGAACAAAATAAAGCGTAGAAGGCTTGATTGCACATTTGACTATAGCTCAAGGGCTTATAGATGCATTTGGGCTATAATGATTTTTGGGCATGGAAGTTTCGCTCTCGTCTTGTTATGATTTTGTGAGGGGACATCACTTGTTAAATTGCAGGAGCTTTGGTTTGTATGCTTGTATGGGCCTAATTACAAAAAAAATATCAAAACCTCTGTTTTTCAATTCTATAGGAACTTTTGATTTTATCAATTTTGTCTTAATTTCAAAACTTAGTTTCAATTATCTCAAAGTGGTCAAAATTGAAATAAAAATGGTATTTTATTATTCGTTGAAATAAAAAGTAAATTTTTATCATTTCCCCTTTCCTCTTCCTCCTTTGCCCCGACCCTTTCCCTTTCTTTCTATACCATCCCTCCCATGAATCAAAGACATGGTTTTAGTCACACACACCAAGATATAAGGAACCGTAAAGAGAAGCGCAAAAAGCTGAGACTATCACCTTAGAAAGAGAATTGTAAATGGGAAGCTGGAACAAGTATGATGATTATAATGCCTGATTAGCAAACAAACAATTAATAGCCATCTTTTTACTATAGTTAGCCATATCAAGTTTCTCTGTTTTTATCATGGTTCAGTTCATCATTCAATCTACTAAACTAAAACAGCAATTACCAAATTCTCGCAAACTCACATATAAAGGTGCATATACCCAGTGTCTTGATGTTTGGCACTGGATTTTCTTCTCAATACTGAGAATGATGAACCTTAAAACACCATCAGCTGCATTTCCCTTGCAGGTGACTTTGACAGCATATTCCATCTGGAACAAATGTCCATATTGGAGAGAACACTGATATAGCGTTTTTCTATCGACCCATACTAGGCCTTTGACTTTGCTTTTCTTTTTGTGTTTTTTTTTTGCTTGCACGATCTGGTCTTTGTTTGCTTTTGATTATGTGACATATAATCTCCGTTTTTTTTTTTGGCGGGGGTGGGGGAGCAGGTTTTAAATAAGAAAATTGGAAATAGCAAGGGAAGAAACCATGTTATAAAATCAATCTGAATTGGATTGAATTAGTCCGAATCATTGTTGTGAATTTTTTTTTTAAGGCCATTAGCAAACTCACTCAAATCAATGATGAAATAAGAATTTAATAAAGTACAAGTTCAAAAAAGAATTTGATGAATACTAGATAATAAGTGAATGATAACCTTGAGGAGCACTTTGTAAGCAATAGAACATGGCTTGTATGAAAAAGTTGGTGGTCACTTATTATCTTGTAATTTATGATCATTGAAAATCAAAATTATATACTATAATCCTTTTTCAAGGCGGAGAGTGAACAACCTGCTTTTTATGCGCATGTGAGCTGGAAACAACAGGACCACTTGGAATGTTGGTGGAATGTAGAGGAGAAAAGAAGGGCTTTAAGGAGTATATTCCATTCTGGCGTTTATGAATAAGAAAAAGGGCGAAACAGCTAAAACTGCTGTTTCTCTTGTTTCATCTACAGTTTCGAGTTGATTGTCGGAACACCCTTGTAGAAATGGAAAACAACGTAATGGTGGCTAAAATCCCGTTATAAAGGGTCCATACATTATGAAATGGCTGTTATTCAAAACCATGGGAGGTAGAGGAATATATATATATACACTTATGTCAATTGATGATAAAAAATTATCGTTTATTGTAATTTTGGTCACTTGGACATAATTGAAACTTGGTTTTGAAATCAAGACAAAGTTGACAAATCATAAGGCTTGAAATTTTTGGATCATTTAGACCTGTGTGTGTGTGTTTCCTTCTTTTCCCTTGAAATGAAATATGCCTTCTAGGTACTTGATGCATTGGTCAGTCTCTTTTGCCGGTCAGATATATCAGCAGAGACATTGTGGGACGGTGGTTGGCTTGTACGTCAGCTACTTCCTTATAGCGAGGCAGAGTTCAATAATCAGCATCTGAAACTGCTGAAGGTAAGTTGTATTCTATATTAAGTGTTATCTCTCTGGTTTATATGTTGATGCAGAGTTAGTTTAATCTATTTGACAAATCTACGGATTGATGACCATCTTTTATCAACTTGATCTTTTTATCAACTCTAACTTCAGTTGATATTTTATGAAGTTAGTGGAGCATAGATTACTTCATTTGTATATTAGAAAACATTAATATGCTAATATTTGAAAATTACTAAAACATTGATACTTTTTTTTTTTTATTAGAGAAGAGTAGGCTTTGGTTGATGCCCCTCTTTGATGGTTTGTTTTGTTTGAACCACCTGTTTGATGTGTTTGAATATATAGGATTTGACTTGAAATGTGATCATGGATTCCACTTTGTGAAAAATTTTTAATATAAAGGAGAATATTTTTTGGTCTAATCACAAAAAAATCCCCAAACTTTTTCAAAAAATTGCAATTGTATCTGAACTTCCCAAATGGATTTTGACTCTAATTTTGAAAATTAGTTGCAATTCTATCCATTTGGTCAAAATTGAGGTGAAAAGTAGTCCGTTAAACCATTATTTTTCTTGCCACTCAGAAATTCCATTGCATCACAGCCATCCATCAATCTCTTCTCAATTGAAAAAAATGAGGGATACAATAGACTAAATGAGTTAAAGTGCAACTAGTTTTAGGAATTAGGGTAAATTAGTCTATTTTGAGGGGATTTCGTATAATTGTAAATTTCTCTAACAGGTTTTATTTTTTTTGGTCTTTAGGCCTTTTTTTTTTTTCCTCATTTGTGGTATCTGTGGCGAGTGCTTGCTAAATTTTAGCTCTCTTTGTTGATGGTACATGGTACCTTCGTTGTATATTTATATTGTTTGGTGAATCTGATTTATGTGTTTTACATAGTGACACTTTTAGAGCTATTACTGCATTTTGTTGTTGCGGCCCAACTTCGGGCTGTTTACAGAAAACTGTGATGCGCAGAACAAGAAACTGAAGAAAATTCAAGTTTAAGGACTCAAAATTTCGAATTATGGTCTAGATTTAATATGGGCTTATGTGGGGATATTATTGAGCACTTTCTAGTTCTTAAAGAATATAATATTTATGTTATTTCAGAAAATTAGCTCGCTGGTCCAGTATTTTGCAACTTCAAGATCCAGAGGTATTTCTGTGATTTCTAGCTTTGCTAGACTAGTCTGGTTAGATGTCTTTTGGGTTTTGTTTTTGAGTCTTATTTTTTGTCATTATTGGTCTAGGAAAAAATTAATCGTCTTAGTTTTATATATAAGATTAAATCTTTTTGGCTGTAGTTCACAAATAAATTATTGTTAATTTGTAAAAACTGAAAACAAACTTTTCCTGCTTGGTAAGAGTGTCCTTTAGCTCCCTTTTTGTAAAGATTTCTTGGAGAAATGGATGACAATAAGAAAAGGGTGAAGTCTTCAATTGTGATAGCTTACAAAGTTTAGGATTGCAAATGTAATGTTTTAAAGCATGTTATGTGTTGTTTGATCTGTAGTAACTCCTAAAATTTAGGGTACTATGTGTAATTGTTCCCAAAGTCAAATTTAAAGCCAAGCGAATTATTAGTGTGTTTATATACAATTTGGATTCCAAGCTAATAAACAAGCTAGTTCATGAACTTAATGAGTGGAACTTGGCTCAAGTTTGTGATGTGAACATCAACCGATCTGCTTTGAGATTCAACACCTTTACTCATGGTATGCGACCCCTTGGAAAGCTAAATCAGATTTGAACAAGAAAAGCTCGACCCGTTGACGAACCTGTGTCAAGAACTTTGGTATAATGGTGAACGCCACAAAGTGATTAGCTTTAATAAGTTCAAACGATTCTTAGTAAGAACCAAAACTGAGAGAATTTCTCATAAAATTTATATTAATTAAAATCTGAAGTGAAGAATATATGGTTTTAGCTAAATATTTATAGTGACTTAGCTATATGAAAATCCTAATTTAAGTTTCCTGATTAAGAATAAACTTTTTAAATCAGGCAAGCCTTCTAGATAAGAATAAACTTCTAAATAAGATAAAAAAAATCTAAATTCGTTTTGGGTTTAAGTCAACATAAAAGAGGCCCAAAACTCGCTAATTAAGTAATTAAAATATGTCTTTTTCAACTATGGGCTAAAACAAAATATAAGCAGCCCAAAACAAGATAAATGTGTTCAATATGGAGCAATTCAAACTCAGAAAGAATTGGATTTGTTATTCCAACATGGTAGCTCCTTCTTGCACTTGAATCATGGTAATCAAGCTTGATTTATTTTCTTGAATGCCTAGATTGGTGATTGACTTTTCTTTACAATCTTCAATGGTAAATAAATTATTCCACAAGTCTTGAATAAGTCAATTGATTGAATCTTTGAACTTCTTTCTTGAATAAGTACATTTAAAATGCATTGGATTCTTGCTTTGCTTGCTTGTAGTACATTGATTTGCATCATTTCCTCCCTCCTCAAAAGGATTCGGTCTCAAATCTTCACCTATATCAAAAGGAGAAAGATCAGAAACATTAAAGGTAGCACTAACATTATACTTACTAAGGAGATCCACTTTGTATGCATTGTCATTGACTCGTTCCACAATTTGGAATGATCCATCTCCTCTTAGATGCAATTTGAATTTTCTTTAATTTGAAAATCTTTCCTTTCTCATATGCATCCAAACCCAATCATCAGGTTCAAATATTAATTTTCGTCTATCCTTGTTGGCTTGATTTGCAATTTGTTGATTCATCCTCTCTATATTTTTACGCACATTCTCATGCAACTTTTTCACCAATTCAGTTTTCTTTTTTCCATCCAAGCTACTCATTTTAGAAATTTGTAGAGGAACTAAATCCAAAAGAGTTCGTGGATTAAAACCATAAATAATCTCAAATGGTGTAACTTGTAGTGGAATGCACAACACGAATATAAGCAAATTCAACAAATGGCAAACAATCTTCCCAAGTTTTTATGTTCTTTTGAATTATAACACGCAATAAGGTACCTAAAGTTCTATTCACTACCTCAGTTTTACCATCGATTTGTGGATGACAAGTAGTAGAAAATAATAATTTAGTTCCCAATTTACCTCACAATAATTTCCAAAAGTAGCTCAAAAATTTTAAATTCCTATCATTAACAATACTCCTTGGAATCTTATGGAGTTGTACTATCTCCCTAAAGAACAAATAAAAAATGTTAGTTGCATCATTGGTTTTACAACAAAATATAAAATGTGCCATTTTTGAAAATCTATTAACAACTACAAAAATAAAGTCCTTATCCTTTTTTGACATAGACAAACCCAATACAAAATCCATAGAAATATTAATCCCCATGGTTTACTAGGTATAGGTAAAGGAGTATACAAATCTTGTGGAAAAATTTTAAATTTAGCTTGTTTACATGTAACACATTTATCACATATTCTCACGACTTCTCTTTTCATTTTAGGCCAATAGAAGTGTTCATTTAATGTATCTAAAGTTTTAGTAATTCCAAAGTATCCCATCAAACCACCCTCATGAGCTTCATTTACAAGCAACTCACGCATAAAACAAATAGGTATATATAATTTATTTTTCTTAAACAAAAATCCATCTATTTTATAGAACTTACCAAATGCCACTTTCTCACATGCATTATAAACATTAGAAAAATTAGAGTCGTCCTTATACAAATCTTTAATAAGCTCAAATTCCATTATTTTAGCATCCGTAACATTAATTAAGGCATACCTTCTTGAAAGTGCCTCGGCCGCAACATTATCCTTACCTTGCTTGTACTTGATCACATATGGGAATGTTTTAATGAATTCCATCCACTTGGCATGTCTTTTGTTCAACTTATCTTGTCCTTTGAAGTGCTTTAATGATTCATGATCTGTATGGATAACAAATTCCTTAGGTCAAAAGTAATGTTGCCAAGTTTCTAAAGCTTTCACAATGCATAAAACTTTTTGTCATAAGTAGGATAATTTAATGAAGCGTCGTGGAGCTTCTCGCTAAAGTAGGCAATGGGCCTCCTCTCTTGCATCAAAACAGCTCCAATACTTTTTCCTGAAGTATCACACTCGATTTCAAAAGTTTTAGTAAAGTTAGGCAAAGATAAAACAGGCTATGAACTCAACTTCTTCTTAAGCAAATTAAATGGAATCTCTTGCTCTTCATCCCATTTAAAACCTACATTCTTTTTAACTATTTCAGTGAGAGGTGATGCAATTGTGCTAAAATCATTAATAAAACGCTTATAAAAACTAGCCATACTATGAAAACCTCTAACCTCAGTAATTGATTTAGGCATGGGCCAATTTTTAATAGCACTTACTTTTTCTTCATCTACTTCAACACCTACAATAATTACAACAAAACCCAAAAACACAATTCGATCTAAACAAAAAGAACACTTTTGAAAATTAACATAGAGCTTTTCTTCCCTTAAAACATGCAAAACAACCTTTAAATGTTTTAGATGTTCATTCGAATCTTTGCTATTAATCAATATATCATCAAAATATACAATTATAAACTTTCCTATAAAAGTTCTCAAAACATGGTTCATTAATCTTATGAAAGTACTAGGAACATTAGTTAAACCTAAAAACATAACTAATCATTCATATAAACCATATTTAATTTTAAAGGTAGTTTTCCGTTCATCACCTTCTCTCATTCTTATTTGATGATACTCACTTTTTAAATCAATCTTACTAAAAATGCAAGAGCCATGTAATTCGTCCAATATATCATCAAGTCTAGGGATAAGATGTATATACTTTACCGTGATATTATTAATTGCCCTACAATCAACACACATACGCCAAGTACCATTCTTTTTAGGCACAAGTAAAATAGAAATTGTACATGGACTCATACTTTCTCGCACAAACCCCTTTGTCATAAACTCTTCAACTTGTCTTTGTAGATCCTTTGTTTCTTCGGGATTACTTCTATAGGCTAGTCGTTTTGGAATTGATGTTCGATACCTCTAATGGGTGGCAATCCATTAGGTATTTACTCGGGAAAGATATCTTAGTATTCCTGCAATAAAGAAACAAAAACATTAGGCAAGAAAGGGTTAAGTTCATTAGTATTTAAATAGATCTCCTTGTACAAAAGTATAAATATGGTTCAATTACAATATAACGCATCCTTAATATCACTATCTTTTGCGTAAAAACTCAAGTGTTTCTTTTTGCTCACTTTACCTTTCGAATTTTTTTTGTTTTTCTTTTCCCTCATTCGAATGTACTATTTCTTTCATTTTCTATCCCTTTTCTGTTTTTGCCACACTTTTCACACTTTCTTTCTTTTCTTTGCCCTCGGCCTCACTTTTTCCACTCATCTCATCATTTTTTTGTCTTTTCAATTCATCCTCGTATACTTCCCTTGGTGAGAGAGGTATAAGGGTAATATGCTTTTCATCTTTGTCAAAAGTATAATGATTTGTGAAACTATTATGTATGGTCTTTCTATCAAATTGCCAAGGCTTTCCCGACAATATATGACCAGTTTGCATAGGTACTATATCACATAAAACCTCATCTTTGTACCTACCAATAGAAAATGATACTAGAACTTGCTTGATAATCCTAATTTCCCCACAATCATTCAACCATTTCAGTTTATAAGGCTTAGGGTGTTTTATGGTAGGTAAATTCAGTTTATCAACTAAGGTGGTACTAGCAACATTAGCACAACTACCCCATCAATTATCATGTTACCCATCTTATTGTTTACAAAGCATCTAGTATGAAATAAATTCTCTCTTTGCTTGTTATCTTCTTCTTCTTGAGCTTGTGCATTCAAGGCTCGCCTTGCAACTAGCATCTTATCATGGACGGGCCTTGCTACTTCATCAACATCACTAGCATCTTCTAATGGTGGCATGGAATTGGCATCACTACCTTCTTCTCTTTCGCTAGCCGAAACAATCTCCCCATCATATCTAGTTGTCATAGCTCTTTTATTTGAACATTGTAAAGCTATATGACTTGTTCTCAAACAACGAAAACATTTAATATCTCTGTAACGAGTTTGATAATCAGATTTACTTTTGTCCTTCTCTTTATTGAATTCTTTGGAGGAGTCGGTTTTGGGCTTGAATGGAGTATCTTCTTCTTTCTTCCAATTGGATCTATATGAACTTGTAGAACCAGAAACAAACCAATTGTTGTTGCCCCTTTTTTTTAATTGCCTTTCCACCTTCATGGCAACATGCAACATATCCTCAAGATCCACATAATATTGTAGTTCCACCACATTAGCAATATTTTGATTCAACTCATTTAAAAATCTAGCCATAATGGCTTCTCGGTCTTCCTCTACATTGGCTCGAATAATTACTACCTCCATCTCTTTGTGGTACTCTTCCATACTCTTGGAACCTTGAGTAAGACTTTGCAATTTATTGTACAACTCCCTATGGTAGTAGCTAGGGACAAATGCCTTCTCATTATAGCTTTCAAATCTTTTCACCCTTCGATGGGTCTTTCTCTATTCCGCCTCATTTTTTGCTTGGTGTCAACTCACCAAGTAATGGCATAATCATCAAATTCAACAACTATCAATTTTACCTTTTTGGATTCGAAGTAATCATGGCAATCAAAGACAAGTTCAATCTTCTTTTTCCAATCTAGGTAAGCTTCAGGATCAACTCTTCCGCGGAAAGTAGGAATTTTTAGTTTCATTCCCCCATTGTCTTGCCTGTTTCCTCTTCAATTCCTCTTTTGGTTGACCTCGACATCATCAAATTCGCTATTCGAACCCTCATCATCAATAACTTGCCTTTGAACTCTTCTAGCTTGTCTAAGAGCATTTGGATTATGCTCCCTTGTGGTCGAACCTTCTAGTCTATCCCTTCGATCATTCATTTCTACAAATTGTAAGTTCATGGCTTGAAAGTGCTTTTCAAATGCCTCAAACTTAAAGACAATATCAATTGCTTGAATGTCTTTTATTTTATTATTCATTGTGATAACCTGTAAAGAGTTAGAAAAATAAAATAATTTCTCACTTCACTCATTTACGTGTTTCACTCAAGTATTAATGTCACTCAAGTTCACTCGTGTTTAATTACACAGTTTTCAATGGCTTTTTTCTAGATGAGCTCGCGCTTTTATCTTTTACCACTCAATTCTCACTTAAAATACTTACAAAAACCACTCAAACGAATCAAAGTAATCAAATTGCAAAATTCAAAAACTGACCAAGTGAAAGTATGAATTTTTGACACAAAATTAATAAATCTAGCAATCGAAATGAATAAGGACTTTCTTTAGGAGAAAAAAAAATGATTTGATAGAAATAAAAATGGGGAAAATAAATAAATAAATAAACGCACTAGGACTAGAATTCAATTAAACGAAAAAGGAAAATAATTTCAACGAACAGAAATAATTAGCAATAATTATTTTCGAACAGCAAAGAAGTAGAATTAATGCAATTCGAAAAATTAAAGAACAGACTTTAAGAGTATTCCTAGCTTGTTTTTTACTTCTGTGTTGAAAAGTAAGATCCTATTTTAATGCTGAATTTTTTTTTAACGCTTTTTTTTTTAATCAAACAAGCATTTAACAACTCAAACAGAAAAAAATATAAACTCAAATGAAGACAAATGGAATTGAATTTTGATACAAAACGAAAAAAAGAATGAAAAGAAACGAAAGAAACGGAAACAAATGAAAAGGAACGAAAACAAGAAAATGTAGTAACAAGGTAAAATAAAGATACGTAATCTTGATTTAGAATCTAAGCTCTGATACCAAATTGATGCGAACTCCAACCGATTTGCTTTTAGTTCCAACGCCTTTACGCATGGTGTGCAACCTCTTGGAAAGCCAAATCAGATTTGAATAAGAAAATCTCGACCCGTTGACGAACCTGTGTCAAGAACTTTGGTATAATGGTGAACGTCACAAAATGATTAGTTTTGATAAATTCAAATAATTTTTAGCAAGAACCAAAATTGAGAAAATTTTTTACAAAATTTATATTAATCAAAATCCGAAGTGAAAAATACATGAGTTTAGCTAAATATTTATAGTGACTTAACTATATGAAAATCTTAATTTAAGTTTCCTAGTTAAGAATAAATTTCCTAAACCAGACAAACTTCCTAGATAAGAATAAACTTCTAAATAAGATAAAAAATAAAACCAAAATTCGTTTTGATCTTTAAGTCAACATAAAAGAGGTCCAAAACTCACTCATTAAGTAATTAAAATATATCTTTTTCAACCATGGACTAAAATAAAACATAAGCGGTCCAAAACAAGATAAATATGTTCAATATGGAGCAATTCAAACTCAGAAAGAGTTGGATTTATTATTCCAACATGGTAGCTCCTTCTTGCACTTGAATCATGGTCACCAAGCTTGATTTATTTTCTTGAATGCCTAGATTGATGATTGACTCTTTTTTGCAATTTTCAATAGTAGATAAATTATTCCACAAGTCTTGAGTAAGTCTATTTATTAAATTTTTGAACTTTTTTCTTGAATAAGTCCATTTAAAATGCATTGGATCCTTGCTTTGCTTGCTTGTAGTACCTTGATTTACATCAGTTTGGTTCATTTATTACATTACATATGTGTTAAAAAGGAGCTTGAACTTGGCTCATCAGTGTTAATGAATGAGTTGGAGTGAGCTTTTATTGAATCGAGCCTTTATTCTCTTCACGAGTGGCTCAAGTTATTTGTAGTTCTAACTACAAGGAAGGTCAACACAGTTTACTCTAATTTTTACTGCAAGATTTGTAGAGTGAATTTTTTCACCTATCATCTTTGTATATTCTGATTGACATCTGCCTATACCTTTTTCATCAATGCAATGGAACCCTAACTTTTACTTTCGTTTTCTTCTATGGAAGAGTTTAATGTTTCTATGATTCATTTCTGTTAATGGTACCTAGATTGGAACAACCAGTCCAACTGGTTCATTTTAGAAAATGTGATAGGCCAGTCTAATCACATAAATAGTTGAGGTTTTGTAAGAGATTTTTTTTTAATCATATACTCGCTATATTGCCTAGATATGGATAAAAGCCTTGATCATGTCTCTATTTCTTTGCTTTTCCTTTTTGTGTGTACTTATTCAGCATTCAAGTTGTAAATGAGATTTCATTATAATGAGAAGTCCGTATAAACCAGGGATGCTTCATGATTGGATTGATGAAAAAATTATTGTGCAATTATTTAATTTTTGATAGTTAATATTTCTTTTCATAGTTCTGCTGTAATCCTGTCTACTTCTAAAAATTTTAACGTTGGTGCATCTCATAGACATACAGGATTTGTTTCTCCACACCTAGGTTCTATGATGCCCACAGGCCACTAGTTGAAGTGAAGACTCTGAAAGTAGACATAGCGAACCATGAAATTTACTCTGCATATGATTTACCTAAGGAGTCTTACACTTGTAACAATCTATTAACATTTGTCATGGCATAGGATTCATACAAGAACAGCGTTGGTGCTCTTCTAGAGGAGACCAGAGGTATCTGGCCCGATTTACTTGTGACAATCCTATGTGATGAATGGAAAAAATGCAAGAGAGGTATTTAGTGAAACTCTTAATGTCATGAATGACATGTTGGGCTTTGATTTGCTTTACTTCTATTTTTCAACAAGGAATGTTCTGCTTGTAGCAATTGAAGCTTCGTCCCCTCGGAAAGAGCCAAAGTGCATACTCCTGCCATTACAGAAGTCTTCCTGTGACGGTATGCAGCTTCTAAAATGAATATATTTTTATTGGTCGTGCATTTTGGAACTCTTTTATCTGTTGATCATACAGATTTTGTGTTGTAAGGTAAACCTTTATTGAATGGTTTTCTATTTTTCAGTTACAGATGTTCTTCCTAGTGAATCGTCACTAATTGCTGGTGAAAGAATGTGCGAATTGGTGAAGGTTTGGGCATTTTTTTTCCCTTCCTATTTTTCCCTTCTTAAAAAAGGTTTTCCTCCTAACTAAATAAAGGTTATTATAAATGAGTTGCCTGGAAACCTTGAGGATGCACAGTCTGCTGGTTAAGTTACTAGTTTAGGAACTTTTCAAAGTGATAATAAAACTCATTGTAATCTGGTATAATAGATTTTATGCCCGTTAGGCATTTTCTTTTGTCGTATGCTTCATGCTTTATTTCGTGTTTCTAATATTTTTCGTTGTAACCACTTTAGGTGTTTGTACTTCTTCATCAACTTCAAATTTTCTCCCTTGGTAGGGCTTTGCCTGAGCAGCCTCCTATATATTTTGCTACTGATTTCCCTGAAAGCTCCCGTGCAAAAATTGCTGGCCTGGACGTTTCAGATCCAAAACCAGGCATGGAATTGAGACTTGGTAAGTTTTCCATCTGGTATTAATGCTCTTCATGATAACGAAGCTAATGTGTGTGTTCATTTAAGAGTACTGTTTAATTGGTGAGTGTTAACTCCACTTCTGTGTCTTATTATTTCCAATCTCTAAGAATATGGTTTTATTTTGGTACAGAATGTGGTTATGTTCTTAGAATATGATTTTTATCTTCCTGAACATAATTTTATGACAATCCTGTGATCAAACATTTCAAATCTCTCTGTTCACTGCCGTATGCAGTTGATGCCGTGCCTTGTAGGATTGCATTTGAGAGGGGTAAAGAACGCCATTTTTGCTTTCTAGCAATCTCTATGGGCACAACTGGGTGGATCCTCCTCGTAGAAGAATTACCTTTGAAGCAGCATTATGGAGTTGTCCGTGTTGTTGCTCCTTTGTCTGGTTCCAATGTACGTGTATTCTTAACAAACATATGGCATATTTGTGCATGAACACCTTTTTCTACATCTGGTACTGTGCATCAAAGCAGTTGATGATGCTCAAAACTCAATTTCATCTGAGTTGGTGTCCGTTTGGCAGAACCTTGATAATTTCTTGTTTTCTGCCTGCAGCCTAGAATTGATGATAAGCATTCAAGGTGGTTACACTTGCGCATTCGTCCATCCTCTCTACCCTTTTTTGATCCTGCTAAATCTGTTAACTATAAAAAAATGAAGACAAAATATTTGGTTGATGGGAGATGGACCTTAGCATTCAGGAGTGAGGAATCTTGCAAGTTTGCTTTGTCTATGATTCTTGAAGAGATTAATTTACAAAGCAGTGAGGTTGAGAGAAGACTAAGACCTTTATTTGATTTTCAAGGATATGTAGCTACTTCAAACCAATCCCTACATCATCCTGAGGTTTTGTAGTAGTGCAACACCTTCCAATTCATTGTAAGTTTGTAAGTGGCTCGAGTTTTCCAATAATGGTTTGCTATGTGCTTTGGGTGAGAATATTTTATGTCTGGTCACCCTTCTGTATATGTTTACAAGGCAACATTAATGAGGTATATCCAAAATTGTAGATTAGCACCCCAACTTAGTGCCATTTTGTCCTGTAGCTTCTCATGCTGTGATTTATTAGTTATAGCAGGGTTTTCCTCTCATTCTTTAGTTCTAACCTAGGGTTTGCTTTTCATTTTCGTTGTAATCTGTGTAACATAATGTATATTTGTGCCAATTTCATAGTAAAAGCTTTTGTATACTGCTTTTCACGAAATACATTGCACTGGGTTTTTTGCCTTCCCAAATCTCATTAACATTGTGGGGGTTTTGTCCGAAATTCATGGTTTTGACGGTTTAAAAAAATAAATTAGTGTTTGCTTTTTTAGGTATTCTTTCCTATCACTTATCATCTCTCACCTGACACCAGTTGGTATGATGTGGAACTCTTCACTGCAACAGAAGTGGAGTGTATTTAACAATATATACAGGATTGAAGCCAAGCCAAAACTATGCTGTTTGAGATTGGCTCACTGAGAAAATGAAGAGCTTCGGCTTAGCTCATGTTCAATTTGAACTCGAGTTGGAACAAACTTTAGGATGGCTGCTTTGACTCATGGAGTACTGAGCCAACTTGACCTGGAGCTTGAGCATGAGCATGGACCCAATGAAATTGAAATTGGGGCACAGCGGATTATACGTGACACGAATTAGGAGAGGGAAAAGTAAAGTACTATAAGATAACATAAAATTGCTGCAGATTCAAACTCTTTTGTTTAAAAAAATATGATTTTTAATCACCTATATTGTATTAGGAAATATCATACGGGTAGATTAAAAATTAGATACATAACAGAAGATATTGGCTGACATTCAAAACCATGTGTAGAACTGATGCCTAATAGGGTTTTACCTTGAGATTGGTGTCAATGTGGTGTAAGCATAACAATTAGCAAGCCTTCTTATTTGTTTCTATTGGGAGATGGCTGGGACAATTTGAAGTCATATTGTTTTATCCTTCTTAGATGATTTTGATATGTTTATACTCCAGATACATTGGAAAGAGCTTGAGATGCCAAGGAAACAAGTAGTAGTTTGGAGTTGTGACTTCTCTTTTTCTTAGGTGTTATGAAGTATTTTGGATAGAGAAGAATATGCATAGTTTTGAACGAAATTTCAGGTTTTCTTCTTTAATTTGTTTTTGGACAAGGCGCTTCTTTGTTTTTTCCCCCTTATTAGTTTCTGTGGTGTGCATGACTGGAAGTGAGTGGGTTATTTTCAGTTTTCATTGTTCCTTATCTGTATGCTGAACAGGTTAGGAGTAATTAGGGACGATGGCATGTAGATGTCCAGGTGGACCAGAGACATTTTTCCAAAAACAAAACTCATTAACTTGCATAAAAATTTTCACACCTACCCAAAATCCAGTTTTTTATTTTAAAAATTTTAGTCTATCCAAAATTATTTTTTTACATAGAAAATCGTCCAGTTTTTTATTTTAAAAATTTTTGTCTATCCAAAATTAATTTTTTACATAGAAAATCGACATACTCAAAATTAATTTGGATAATTTATTCTCCATGTTGTAATCCTCTTTAATAAAATGTTCTTTTGTTTATATATATATAACAAAAAGAACATTTTAATTTTTTTTTTTTTTTTTTTTGCAATTTAGTAGTGATCCATCGTGATTTTATTATTCATTTTTTTTTTTGGGTGCAACCATAAGTAGGGGGCAGTTGTGCTAGTTTTTTTAGTTCTTCTGTGCTGATCTCTCCTCTGCCTTATTAAAGTTCTATGTTGCTGAGTTTTTGCTGCTTCATTCAAATTCAGTGAGATTACCTTTTTTTTTTTTTTCTTTTTTCATTATCAGCAATTGGTTGCATATAATTTCCTATATTTTGAGTAGATGATTAGCAAAATGTTTATGCAGACATGTAAGTATTGGGGCGGACATAAAATTTTTTGGAAGGGGGACACCCCTCACATCTAAGGAAAAATCTAAATATTTTAGGAAGGGACACTATAAATTAAAAATTAAAAATTAATTTTTCAAAATAAAAGAATTATTTTATTAATTTTAGTAAATTTCAGAGAATGAATAGTGATTTATCTTAAAAAAATTTAAAAATTAAAGGGTCAAAAAAGAAAAAATAGAAGAATATAATGTATGATTAATAAATATTTTATTAGAGACTTAAAAATTAATTTTTTAAAATAAAATGATAATTTTATTAATTTTATAAATTTTAAAGATTAAATAGTAATTTTATATTAAAAATTTTTAAAATTTCTGGATATTCTCTGTAGAGTTTTCCATTGAAATTATAAAGATTTTTAAGAATGGCAAGATTCTTTTGAAAGAGATTATTTTGTGATGAGTAATTAGCATGTTTTAAAATTATTTAGTTTTTAAACTAATTTCAATAAAGAATTCTAAATTTTAAGGATTAAAGTGTTTTATAATAATAATAATAATAATAATAATAATTAAAGAATTAAGATATACATAAACGCCAGTTGCATGAAAATTATAATTGAAAGTACGCTAATAACTAGAAAATGCATCTAAATCATTTTAAACTGAAGAAAATACTTTCTTTATTGAAAGTAAAATCTCCACAATTATTTCACATTTGATTTTTGGCATAATAAGGTTTATTAAATTAAATGGGCCACATGGATATGAATAATTGAATGTACAATGATGGACACTGCATTTTATCTATCATATCCCCACAATATACCATTCTTTTCTCTCAACGCACAGCAAAAGCTTTTCTAAAGTAGTGCAACATTAATTTATGCTTAGTTTAATGAATAAAATAATATAAACATGAAATAATTGCCATAGGTCGTAAATTCAGTTGGATCTTAAAATCAATAAAAACAGAGAGTGACAGATTAAAAAATTTAATCGGAATTAAATTAAAAAATTAATTGAAAATAATTAAATTGATAATATATAATATTATTATTTTTTTAATTTTATGGTTATAAAATTAAATTATAAAAAAAGGAATTAAGATATAATAATTAAATTAAGTTAGTAATATAGAGTTATTTTTTATCTAAAGATCATGGGGTTGAACATCCATAACTTACATAAAAATAAGAATTTTTTTAACTTTTATAAAAAAAAATATGGGATCATCAGACTAATCAATCTGAGTATGATAATACAGATAATTGCATGTTGAATGATAGGAAGACAGGTCCCACTTCCGCCGTTTGATATAATAATGTCTGGTTAATTATTATGAGCCCTTTAGGTCAAAATAATCATATCAAATAAACTTAATTGAAGTGAAAAGTTTAATTGGCTTCTAGTGGAGATGTTTTTTGTTAATATATAAATTGTATCTTCCTGGGAGCTAAATACTAAATTACTATAATTTGATTGATGAGTTTATATTTATCAATTTAAGTTAGATTTTTTAAAATAAAAAATTTTTAACCTTATAAAAGATTCATTTTTTAATTATCAAAATTACTCATCATTGCTTAGGCAACATGACCACTTTTTTCTTTCTATTTTATCCCTTTGCTTTGCTTCATTATTAATTAATTTATCATTATGAATGTTTTATACTATAAGAATTAATGGATATTGCTTATCTTTAAAGAAGTGTGTTTTAACAAAATTTTAAAACTCCATCAGTTCATTAGTATGATTGGTGAAACATGATTAACCCAATTGAAAACCAGTTAAAGTCAATTTAAAAAATTGGTACATCTATAAAAAAATGGAAAAGGAAAAAAAAAAAAAAGAACTGGAATCATAAAAATGATCCATTTCCAATTGTAATTGATTGATTGGATAATTCCCTTAATATAATTTAGGTTTTATTTTTTATTTTTATTTTTCTTGTAGAAAAAGGTATAAAAAGAATTGCTGTATAGTGTTTTCTTCTTCTTTCTTTTAAATTAATCAATTTTTTTATTCTTTTGAACATATGAATGGAAGGCAATGACTTGCACTAAGCATAGATCTCATGATGAAATAATTAGTGCCAAAGAGATAAAGTTGATAGTTGCACTTAAAAACTTGAAGCAAACGATTCTAATTTTCGATCTTTAAATTTAAACACAAATTGGAGTCAAGTTTATAATAATAAAAAAAAAAAAATTGAACTGGGAAAAGCAAAACACCTCCAATTAATTATGAAAATTAGCAGTTACACAATGGAAATTGTGATGGTAATAGATTTTACAAAAAAAAAAAAAGACTTGAAGGATTATAAGTTAGTTGATGAAAGAAACTTGGATTTTTTTGGGGAGACATGTACCCATGAATCCATTCTCCAAAACTGTGTCATTTCTGCCTTCAAAACAAAGCCTAACTCCCACACCTTCTTTCCCTCCAATTTTAACTGTTTCCAATGTATTTTGAAAGATGTCTTTTAGCCATCTTTCCATTTGACTGTTAACAAAACAACCATATCCATCTACTACCTCTTCTAAAACTCTTTCTTCAATGCTAAAACCATTCGTATTTTGATCCCCAAAAGCCTCCTCGAAACACTTCTTCATCTTGGAAGAGAAAACCTTTGTTATCTCCCTATCCTGATCTTTATTTCGATCAAAAACAAAACGATTCTTGATCGAATCAAGAAACCCATTTGGAGTAACTGGATTAGATGTTGTTTCAAGAGTCAAATCACTGGAAATGGGACTTTGATCATCCTCGATGGCCTTGATGTTGAGATCAAGAGTTCTAGTGTTAAAGCTTGACTGTACTTTTCTTGGATTCTTAGTCTTGGTTAAAGAAATGTCCTCCCATTCACTTAATTTTCTCTTGTGATCCATGTTTGGTGTCCCAAATCTTGCTGGTTTTGTTTCCTTCACCTCAAGGATCATCTGGATAACAGAATCCTGATCTTGATATCTCATAAAATCACCATCCCTTGTCAAAATGATCACCGACTCTCCAAAATTTTCAGTTTCAAGTAGTTTCAAGAACTGAGAATCAGCAAAATCAACATCTTCCACCAAAGCAACGACCCTCCTTTCTTGGTTCCTTAAGGCTTTTGCGATGGCTTCATTATCTGTTTTCCTCGTGTTCATGTAAAGAAGCAAATCAGCAGAACCCAAAACAGACTCAGCAATTGCAAGGGCCAATCTTCTTTTGCCTAAAATGTCATTCCCTTGGAGAAGTAGGTAACAAGTCCCTTTTGTTGCTGATTTGTATTGAATCAAAGCTTGTGCTATTGAATGAATAATGATTTGGGATTGCCAAGGAACATTGTCTTGTAATAGCTTATATAAATCCTTTTCTTCCATATCAGACAATAAGAAAGAATTGCCAAGAGCAAGGGTGATTTTGACTTCTGTACCTTGAGTGTTTTTGAGAGAATCTAAGTTTGGTTGCTTTTGCGTTCTTCCATTAATATCAAAGTTGAAATCAATGGTGCATGACTGTTGACGTCGAAGTTTGGGGGCCAAGGAGATTGAATTTGAATCCGGGAAGATGTTGTTTTGGCTTGACCGCCAAGAAGCATATGAATAGCTTTGATTATTGTTGTAGTGCAAATTACTAATGGAACCCAAATGGTGATGTAGCCTGCATGATCCATTCCATTTCCTTCTCAACTCAACCAACTCATCCTGACAATTGAATTATTATCAACTAATTAATATATTAATTACTTTTTGAAATTCTTATATAATTAAGCAGGGCAAGTGTTTAATTACCTTTTGATTATTGGCATTGGTGGATTGTGGATGAAGCCAAGGAGGCAAATTCTTGTTGTGGCCTGATTTCAAGAGTACTTGAGCTTCATTTTCATAACTGGAAGTGCATTTTGTACAGCAACTTAGCTCATTATCCTTGCCATTGCTCATAATCAAAGGTTTTGTTTCAACAACTTGAGATGAGTTTTGGGAGAAGCTTATCCTTGACTCCTGGATACTGCAACAAATAATATCATTAATGTTTTGTGACTATAGACCAATTATAGTCACAGCCCTATCTATAGCAAAGGGACACTTGATTTTAATTTTTTTTTTTTTTTACATAAAATTACTATCTAATCTCTAAAATTAATAAAATGATAATTTTATTTTAAAAAATTAAATTTTTAATTCATAATAAAGTATTATTTAATCATATATTCTTTTAATTTTTTTCTTTTTTTTTTCCCTTTAATTTTTTAAATTTTTAGAATAAATTACTATTTAATCCTTAAAATTTACTAAAATTAATAAAATAATGATTCTATTTGAAAAAATTAATTCTTTAATCTCTGATAAAATTTTATTTAATCCTATTTTTTTTTAGTTTTTTTTCTTTTTCCTTTATTTTATTTCTAATTTTACTTAATTTTCTTCTTTTTTTTTTCAATTTTCTTCATTTTTTCAATGATATTATAATAATTTTTGATTATTTCTAATTGATTGTTTTGATGCTTTTTATTATTTTAAAATTTTTAAATAAATTTATTTTATTATCACAGTATTTTTTACTAAAATTTATTGAATTTTTCCTTAAATATGAGGGAATATCTTTTCCAAAAAATTCTGGGTTAGCCCCTTACTATAATATGTCACTTTAACATAGTGAAAGTTTCGGATTGCAATTTCAGTGTTTTGGTTAAATAAATTAGAGAACATAAATAAAAAATAAAAAAATGAAGTGATATATAGGACAGAATAACAATAATTTTATATGATACAAACAAACAAAACAATAAAAGTAATACCCCTATCAGAAAGTTTGAACAAAAGATCAATTAATGTTTCTTCAAAGTACTCAAATTTGTTTTGTTCTGTTGTTTTATCGTGAGAATTCTGCAAATATGCAGTTGCTAACTTGCTATATCCTGACAGCAGAAGAAGAAAGCAAAAAAGCATATAATATATATGTGTAAGGAAAGTGATTCGTTGTGTCTCACCAAACCATAGTTTCTTTACAGATATTTGGGACTCATTCAGACCATAAAGCTCCAAACTTCAAATTCACCGATATAATTCAAACAATTAATGTAAACAATAAAAGTTAAAAATAAAAATAAAAACCTGGAAGCATGAAGGCTCAAAGTAAGTCCAGCCGAAGGAACAGAAACAGGTTGAAGTGCCCATTGAATCTCAAGTGGAGGTTGCCGCATCTGGCATCTCATGTATGTCTGATAACTTGCTGTTCCCATTAACCAAATCTTTGTGTTTTTATATTCTGATGGTGAGACTATCTTTCCTATTTCTTCTACTAAATGTTCAACTGGACTATATCCACCAACTCCATTACCAACATTACTACCACTTGTTTGATCTTCTTCAACTGTCCATTTCAAGTCTCCTGTGTATATAATGACCCCACCTTCTCCTCCACTACCAACAGAAGATTCTACTTTCCTTTTCAGTTGTGAAATATTCATTTCCACATCTTCTTTCTTCATGAATCTTAAAGAAACTGGTGCAAACTGGAATTTTACAAACTGTACTTGTTTCATTTCCATTGGAACATCTCCTCTCTCTACTATTCCCATTAGCTCTTCAACAAGTCCTTCTGTTATGGACACACTGTCACCCACTATCACTGTATTCTTTTTCTTGTTTCTTAACAGTACTTGTAAAACCAACTTTATATCTTCCTTCACAGAAACTGATGAATCTGTGAAATTGTTGGTTAAGATCTTCTTTTGTGGTGAAAAGACCAGTGGGTTTTTATCAGAAGAGTAAGTCAAGAAATGGGTTTGCCAAAAACTAGCGGCAGTAGGCTGAGTTTCAGCAGGAGAAGGAGAAGAAGGAGAAGAGAAAACACCACCAGTAGTAGAAGTAGTACTGTAACAGTACTGAAACACAGAAGAAGATGTAGAATCCTCTATGTTGTTCTTAACAGCAGTGCTAGAAAAGCCAGCTTCTCTCATAACCCTACTAACACTAGGGTCATCTAAGATAGAAATTATAAGTTGTTCTAACTCAACCTTAATGGTTAAAAGAGGTTGCTGCTGTTGTTGTTCAATGCAACCCCTTCTTTGATGAGCTTGAGCTCTTTTAAGAGCAGCGATCAAAGCATTAGAAAGAGAAGGTTGAGCATGAAGTAGAGGAGGTGTTGTTGGAAGTCTGTTTAGAGCAACATTAAAACAAAGCTCAAGAGCTCTGCATTGAAGAGGATGATGATGAGTGTGTGAAGTTTGAAAATTATGAGGCTGAGATTTAAGACAAGCCCTTCTTAAAAGACTAGCTCTTGAACTAAGCAAAGTGGCAGCCACATGAAGAGGGGTGACCTGAGCATGGCCTCTCCTTCTTGCCAAGCTTAGAGAATGCTTCAATACTGAAGCAGCCTCTGTTGTGAGGGTCTGCTGAACTGTACAAGCTCCTGAGCGCATTACTTAGCCAAAATCCACCCCCCCACACCCCCCCGTTTGGAAGAACACCAATGTTGTTGCAGAACCCAATTACTTAAATCCTCTTATCTTTCTTCTTCTCCTCCTCCAAACACCACCACCACCCCCACAACCAACTTCTAAGTCTCCAAAGACTGAAGCTTTGGTTAGAAAAGAAAAGAACCTAAAAGCTGTTTAGAACTCTCCTAAGTTAGCTACACAAAGCCTCAAGTGGAAAGCTTAGTTATCTTAGTAGAAACTATAGAGAGAGTTTTAGAAGAGCTAGACTAGACCAAACCACCTTCTTTATACTTCTTGTCTTGATATTTTCTTTCTTATTTCTTTATTTTCTTTTATTTTTAATAAATATAAAAAGATATAGTAAGCTTTTCTCTCTTTTTTTTTTAAATAAATTAAAAAATAATAAAAGAAAAAAAATTTCACTTGGTTATATTCTCTCTCTCTCTCTCTCTGCCCTCATGATTTTACAGTTAGACTGCACCATCTTTATTATCAATAATATCTCTGAATGTTGCTATAAAGTGTACTCTAATATGTCACTTGATTTTTGTTTTAGTGATAATTACTAATTAGGGTTACTTTTAATAATCATTTTCTTTTTGTTGGGACTTGCATTTAATATTATGAATTTATATATGAATGGCATGATGCACTTCTCAGATAAATTTTGTCCCAAAACCATCAAAAGCTGCAAAAGAAGATTTCAATCTACCTTATTTTTCCAACTTCCTTTCTTTTCTCTTCTTATTTTAGGTTATAACTCAAAAAACAATTAATGAATATGAAGAGATTTTAAAAAAGAATAGAGGGATCCACAATTCAAAAATTTACTTAAGACTGAGAGAACTTCCCTCCTTTTCCCACGTCAGGGTCTTTGAATAGACAGACAAACCCACCGAAAATTCAAGAAAAGTAGTAAACCAAAACAAAAACAAGACAGACTGTGTATGTGTGATGAGAGATGAAAGGAAAGTGGAATTTTTATGTTTCCTTTCTTTTTCTTTTTTTTTTTCATCTTATTATAATTTTGTTGTTTTGTTTGTAATTATATATGGTTTTATTCTCATATACAGCTAGGAGAAGAAAAGAAAAGAAAAGAAAAGAAAAGAAAGAGTTTTCAGTTTCACTCTCTCTCTGTCTTTGTCTCTCTGCACGCCAATCCTCGTAGAGAGACAGCATTTTATTCCCAAAGTAGCCAAAAAGCAAGCCTCTGTCTGCTATACTACATAGCATTATTGGCTCTTTTTCAGCTCTTTTTATCTTTCTCTTTTTTCCTGCAAACCACTTTTTGTCTTAATCTCATCTCATTAATTTCCAACAACCCATTCATAATTCTTTTCTTTACCAAATCAAGCAACTAATAAAACTTAAAAGTTTAAACTATTTAATAGCGAGACTCCAATATTATATTAAATTTTATATTATTTATTATACTTTTACATGAGATTTTTTAATTATGATATTTCTTCTTGATATATAATTGCAGGCATGATAAAATAAAAGAACATAAAAAAAAATTAAAATGTAAAGCTCGCTTTAATAATATATGAGAAATCTTAAATCCAAATTAAGAAGTTAAATTATCGGGTTGTAAAATTTGAATACTATATTAAATCTTAATATCATTTATTATATTTTTATATTACATCTTCTAATAATTAATATGCTTATACATCAAGAAACATGCTTAATTCTACTTTCAATTTTTTTTCTAATTTTTTTTCTTAATTAATTATTTTTCTTCTTCTAAATTATGTCTAAACCATATATATGTATATCCTTTCAACTAAAACATATCAATAGCTAAATCCCTTCATTAGTGATAGGGATGTAATTGTGAGGTGTTCCATGAAAAAACAAAACCAAAGAACTAAAGTAGTTTCCATCAAACTATACCTTTTTTTTTTTTTTTTTTTCTGATCGATAATAAGTAAAAATGGGTTCTTTTTCTTGATCACCAAGCAGGCTATACTATAATAAATAATCTCTTTTAATAGCAGGATTTATGTATTGTTAAAATAATAATAATAAAAATCAATGCAAATGAAAAATAACAATTAGATTACCTGATATTTAAAAGTATTCTATTAGGGATGGCAATGGGGCGGGACGGAGCGGGGACAGGGGCGGGGGAACTATCCCCATCCCCATCCCCACCCCGCCTTAGCGGGGAATCTCCATCTCCGTCCCCGTTTCACATACGGGAATAATTTAGTCCCCATCCCCATCCCCGTGGAGATCCTCGTTCCCCATGACAATTTTCGTTTCCGGCTTAAATTTTATATTACTAAATTTGTTTATATTTATAAAATTTATAAATAATAGCTAAAAATATAAAAAAAATTATTTAGAAAATATTAATAAATTCAAACACGCAAAACATCAACCAAACATAATTAAAATATAAATATTTTAATATATCAAAAATATTCAGTAATATTTTTTAATAAAATATTAAAAATTCAACATATATTAAATTATGAATACTTGAACAAATTTAATCTAATAAGTATTTTCAATAAACTCCAATAATCTCATAAGTATTGTTTATTAAATAAATTATTCCTTATATATATATATATATATATATGTTATTAATTAATATAATTTTATACAAAGAATAATTAAATAAATATAATAATTAACCAAATATAATAACAGGTCTCCATGGGGACGGGGATGGGGAATACACTCCCCGTCCCCGCC
>CANXYC011148103.1:0-11509 GCA_948193065.1 Aleurites moluccanus | reverse complement strand
TGGTCCACCTAAATCTTTTGCTAACATACTTAACCATAAACTATTCAAAAATCCCAAAACGGACCCGTAACGGCGAGTGCCAGTTGCGACAGTGCAACTGGGCCCCACCGGGCATTTTTTTTGACATAACCCAAATTTGTTATATTCTTCAATATATATATATATATATATATATATATATATATATATATATATATATATGATTATTCTACAGCTATATGAGTTGTATTTTTGCTATTTATATTGTTATATAGAGACACACCCATATGGTATTATAACAGGGCTACCTCAATGTTGTAGTGGGTAAATCCATTGACTGTGAGCACACTAGTTTTTATCTTGGCCTCAGCTAGAGGGGGAGGACGTACTCTAGCCGGAAAAGTTAGATCACTCTTACAAATGGGTGGATTAAGCACAAAATAGTGTTGAAGAATGTTGTATAAAATATAATTGTGTTATATCAGTACAATTGTTCTTTTCCTTTGACCCAAACCTGTTATATCATATGTTTGACTCATTCATTGGATACTTGATATTTCTTCACTTGATATTGTATATGAATACTTATTTAGATATTTACATGGATATTATATGGATATGAATCTAGATACCTATATGGATATGTATCTGGATGTTTACATGAATTCTTATATTAATATTGATACATATACTTATATGAATACTTATAATGGTACTTGTATTACTGTTTACTTGTTATATTATATGGATTCTTTTATGGATACCCATATTGATACTTATATAAATACTTGTTTTATTATCAATTTGCTATCTTATATTGATTCTACATGCTATATATGGGCAACCATTGTTTCATGATCATTTACTGCATTTTTATACATATGGATTCACTGAGTATTTTTATACTCACCCCCTTCAGTGGTTATCATTTTTAGGTCAGCAGTGAGGCCCGTATTCCATTGGCATATCTTATCCTCGCCGTGGAAATTTTGATACTTGTGACATATAAATTCTAGTTCCAAAAGTATATATAAATATTTGTACAGTATAGAGGTCCTATGGTACTGTAAATTAAGGAGCGGCATGTATATATATGTTTGTGCTTGCATCTTTATAGTTTTGCATAGTAATTATACTACAGATATATATATTATATGATATGAATGGAAATGACTTGATATATAGATATGTTTATATTGAGATAATATTAGAGATCCAGAGGGATCATTGATTTGAGACAGTTGTTGAAGTATATAGTGAAAGTGTTTATTTGCATGTTTTTCAGCTGGGCATAATCCTTATATAAAGAAGATGCTGCCCAAATTTTTTTTATAGAATTATCAAGCTATATTGAGCTTGTTATTGTATTGCATGCCATATAGTATGGTTATTTGGGTTCTTCGTGGTACTGGTAGCTTAGGTAACATCCGTACCCTAAGACCGTCGTGGCTCCCAAGTTGGGTCGTGGCATAAGAGATACGAGCTACTAAGTAAGACTGACCTAGATTAGGGTTTTCATTGAAAAACCCTACTGTGATATGGATTTTTGAGGATCTTAAGTTCAAAATCAAAGAAAACTCAAAATAGGAAAAATATTTTCTTATGTCTTACTAAATTTCAGTGAAAACAGAATATCATTTGGACATCTATATGTTGAAATATAAATTAAAAAGTAGAGGTTGCTTGGGTAGATATTATAGGGCAGTTTGCAGTTTGTAGAATTATTTTTGAAATTCCACCATAATTTGTATAGAACTTAGAAAATCTGATTTTTAGATATGTTAAACCCTCATATGTCTAGTTTAAGTAAAAAAAAATAATTGAAGTAATTGGATAAGTATAACTTGAGAACTTGCTAAGAAAATCAAGGCTGCCATAAACTAAATTATAGAATTTGAGTGGGAAAGTTATAATTTGAATCATATTGTGTAACTTTAATGTAAATTGAGTATTAAAACTATTTATTTACTCTTGTAGTTTCAAAAGAGAAAGATAAAGAAGAAGAACCCTTGGACCATTCATTTTGCTTGTCCTAGATTAGAGGGTTGAGAGTTGGAGCTAGAGTTTGGAAATGTGAGTATGTATATATGTCATTTTACTTGAAATTGAATCCAATTGAATTTGCCAATGTTTATTGCATTGTAGCCTTGCTTGATTGGAACCTTAATTTCACATTTTTGTTATAATGCTTTGTTCATTTAGGGTTCCTAATTTATATCTTTGTTTAATGGAAGCACAATGATACTCTAATTGATTGAAATACCTAAATTGTTAACTAGCATTTTATTTGGGCTAATGTAAACATGTCAATTCTTTATTATTGTTTTCTAAATTTGGCTTGAACATATTTGATTTTTCTTATTGGTACCTTAAGTACCTTAGTTTACCTAATAGCTAAAATTATAGCCGCTGGATATGGAAATTAAAACTGTGGCCAAATGCCTATTTGTTGAAACTTAACATTCATCATTTCTCGTCATTGTTTAATTGATCATTATATTGATAATGCAAACCATATGTAATACCCTATATATATACATAACATGTTTTTATGAAATAAGTTCTCAGTATGTGGATTAAAATTATCAAAATGGCTAATGATAATTTTAAAAACTCAGTTAGAGCAAAAATGAGAAAATTTTTCGGAAATCTTCGGTACCGATATCGCTGCCGCAAAAATGACAGTACAATCGACAGATGCATTTCTGAATTTGGATTGAGGTTAAATGATAATATATATTCATGTGTGAATATAGTAAAAATAAAGATGAGAAAAATGTTTAAGAACACTAATAAAGTAAGCGATGACAAAACCGTAAATAAAGAAAACTTTGGGGGTATAGTGGAATTTCGACAGTCTGAATTTCAGAACGGCTCTAAAACTATTTTTATTAATTAGTATTAATAAAAATAAGATGTATGAACATTCACTTTGAATTTCAATTTTCGACGAAATTGTCAGAATAAATTACGGAGAGAAAAAGGACCAAAAGCAAATTAAGGAAAGTTGGAGGACTAAAAGTAAATTTTGCCATTTTTGTCTTACTATATAAGCAAGACTTAGAAATTTTTTTGCCTATTTTGTTCTTCCATCCGTGGCCATTTTCTTCCTTTTTCAATTCAATTTTTCTTTGATTTTGTGAAGAGAAAGTGATGGAATCATGAAATAAACGCCATACAAACCTTTAACCATCAAATTCAACCATAGAAATTCAAGGAAATTCAATAACAACATCAAAGGGAATTTTGGCCATTTTGGGATTTTGAGGTAAATTATTATTTTTGTTTAATTTTATGGTTTAATTAGGTTAATTAGGTGTTGGTAGGATTGAGTAAATGGTTTAATTGCATCAATTGATGCATTAAACAATTTTTCCTAATTTCCAAACCCTAAAGTGAAGTTGTGTGAAGTGATTTTGGGTATATGAATTAGGATGTGTAAATTGAGTATAGAATAAATCAATTGGATGTTTATTGGTGATTAATTGATGTTTACATTGTTGTAGAAAATTTGATTGGAGAAAATCACCGATTTTGGCCTATAGCGAGAATTTGAGAAATTGGGTAGTAAATCAATTTTGCTTGGTGATTTAGTATGCTAGGTGAGCCTTTTATGAATTAAATTACATGCCTAAATTGTTAGAATGCAATTTGGAATCCATATGCAAAATGGCCATTTTGGCCGAACCCTAATTATGGCAAAATGCCTAATTTTGTGCTTTGGTTTTGGACTTGTTCTCCATGTCAAATTGATGTACTTGATGAAGATTATTGAGTTGTGGTTGTTGCCTATAAATTGCTTTCCATGTATATGTTTGTTGATAATTGGGATAATCTCAATATTGCTCCAAAACCATGCCGAAAAATTCGTAGGCCAACCATTTGAATGCTGCCGTCGCCAGCGACAATGGCATGCCATTTGTGTTAACTTTTTGGTCGCAAATGACCCATTTATGTTTGTTCTCATTATTGGTTATTAGACCTTTGGTCATCATTTAATATATTATTATTGATGTCTTATTGACTTTATACTCATCCAATTAATTTCTGATGAGTTATTGATATTGCTGATGCCATTATTTTGAAATGGTATCTATTGATGTGTTTATAGCTTCTTTTGATTCCGAGGTGATTTGACAGAGCTGCCATTCCGACAGGGTAGTGAGTTCATACTGTCGGCCTTGTGCACATTGTATTGATTGAGACCCTGTACTAGGAAGAGATGTCCTAGTCATAAGACCTGATCCGTCTTATGTTATATTTATATAAATATATTGTGATTTGTGCTTGACACATTTCTATGCGTTTCATGGCTCTATATCTGTCATTTTCATCTAGTCCATATGATATGTGCTTCTTAAATGTGATTGCTTATTTACAGTCATATTCTATACTTGATTCTGTATTACAGACATTCTGGCAGTTTGATTCATTTATGTCATCTGCTTATCGCTTATTAATGTTCCATTATCCATTTTATTGGTCGATGCATATTAGATTCACTGAGTATCATATATACTCACCCTTTCACTGTTTACCTCTCAAGTGCAGAGTAGGAGGCAGATATCCCAACTCTTTTGGCTCTCTGTGGATTCTGCAGATCTTGTGTCAGTGTAATATTATGAACACTGTATTATTTTTGAATGTTAATATCCTAACTGCTCCATGGGTTTTGTATGGTATAGTTAGAGTATGAACATATATGTATGGGAATATTGGAGATTATTAATGATATGAATATGGTATTTACATAATGTTACAAAATGAATGAAAGAGTGACAGAATGATTAGTGTTATGTGAGTGATTGGTTATATATATTGTTATGTGATTGATGATGGATATATATATTTTTGTTGTGATATTGTGATTGTATTGTAGTGATTGATGGGTTCTACGGGTGCCGATCGCTTCGACATCTCCTGCACCCTAGGACTGTCGTGATACTTAATCGAGTCATGACACCATAACCTTCCGATAAGTGTTATTACACCATTGATATTATTGAATTTGACTTTGGAACTTTGCTTTATTGTTAAATGTGAGCCTTGAATCGAATACAAACTTAATGTACTAATGAAAGGCCTACTTACCTGATAGAGAAGGATAATAATTGTATCAGGCATTATGCATAATGAAATGTTTACAGTGGACCCCTACTGAGAGGGGTGTTCTTAGCCATACAGTCTGATCAGCTGTATGAGTGATAAGCATACTACCAATTGTAGCCTCTGCTTTATACAGTGATTATAAATATGTCATTATTGCAACCCATTTGTTATTGCAAACCATTAGCTGCTGCATTCACCTATTGATTGAAACTACCTTGTACATCACCTATATTATTGACTATGATTTCATATCTATATCAATGTTATATGTTTGTTATTGATTTATATTTCCAATGGCTAAAATACCAATTTGTTCTTTAAATGCTTAACCATTTGTAATTTATTCTTATTATATTCGTTCACTTCTTTTGTGAGTCTCTTTCTTTAACCTAGTTTCACAAGTGAAGTGATATATTGTCACGTCCCACTTTTGGAACATAACGGTCCTAGGGCATGGGTAAACCTAAGGTCACCAAATATCCGTAGAACCCGTTAAACACGTTAATCATCAATCATTCATACTTGAAACCATTCATTTATTTTTATATTCTGCTTGATAATTATTACTCTTACCGAAATTTTGCCAGTGTTTTCTCTGTATTATCAATCTAATCCTAGGACATATTCATCACATTACACAACCTGCATGGAAATTACACTCCTAATTTTTCACTATCCTTATAACCTTAGCTTCACAATTCTTTAAAACATTTGTAGCACTTCTATAATCTTTACTTCATTAACTTATTCACATTATTTGAATTTCATTTCAGTTGTACTTTTCATTAAACAAAACATTCATATACTCACACAATTACCTACCCAATACCTACCCAACAGTACCATGGAGCTCTAAGAGTATATAAATATAATTCTTCAAAAAAAATAATTATATTGGAGTTCTTAACGTCTTAAGCCAAAGAAAGGGATGACTTAGAAAATAGTCACCACTATATCCTTGTTCCTAAAAAATAATAAATAATTACGAGGTGAGTATAATAATACTCAGTGAGTAATGCACATATTATCTTACTTGTAAGGCTAGATGAGGGCGTTGCTCACAAGGAAGATAATGATAACATAAAATATACAATAATAATGGGTTCATTAATCAATTAAAGATTCATAAAGTTGAAGTCATTTAACATATGGATTTGGTTTCACATTGGCATTAAAAATTCATAGCATATCATATCATAAAAAGACAGAATCATTATTAATCACATAAGCAGAGGCTACAATCCGGTAGCATGCTATTTACTCATACGATTGATCAGACCACATGGCTAAGACCTTAACCCCCTCCTATCTCGAATCATTAAATCATTGTGCATAATGTCATTAAAACTTCTGTCATTTCGTTAATGTCATACATATAGTACTTAATCATTAGGTATCAAAAATAATTTAAACACTTCTAAGGGTTCAATACATGACGCAGTAGACCAATCATGCAAATTCATTTAAAAAGAATCATTTAGGATTATAAAAGATATAAAATTAATCATGGACCATTCAATTGGTATTTTTTTTTCCAACAATAAAATTTTATGATAATTTCAATAATTTAATTTGAAGACAATACCAAGCAAAATAGTATGTATATTACTCACCTCACTAGGCACTTTTCACTGGTACACTTTCCACTTCTTTCTTCCTTAATCCAATGCTTATGTCATTTATTCACTCTTGACTCTACATAACTAATTAATTCCATTTAGATACTATTTAACATGGAATTATATTACTTATACTTATATTAAAGAAAATTACTCAAATTTCTAAGTTTTAGGTTTTTTTGTGTGAAATTTCTTACTGGCAGCCTGTGTTCCATTACCCATATCTTTTTCTACACTTATCCAATTGCTTAAATTCTTATTCCAAATTAAACTAGACATATCAAGATCTAACATATCCAAAAATCACCTTATTCTCATTACTACACAATTTATAGTGTTAATATAAACTTAGCCTTATAACCAGTCTTGCTGCCCTGGATTCTGTCTGTAATCCTATACTGTCAGTCTGTATTATTTTATCTCATAACTCAATATATACTTATCTAATTACTACAATTATTTTTCTTATTAAAAATATACATATAATTTTATAACATATCCAAATTTCAGAATATTTGGATCACTGCATAATTATTAGTGAATTTTCAAAGTTAAACTACTGTCCTGAAATCTCTATCCAAAATAGACTCTATTTCTATGCCTATAAATAATTTTGTATTAATCTAATTATAAAACCATTTTACATTAATTTATATAACATATACATGAACATTTTTCATGTTTAACACTTTCTCTAATTCAAACTTTAAAGTCCTCATATCAATAGAATTTAGTAACCTATATTCTGTTTAACAGTCATTTCGGGCAGTTTATATTTATGACCTAATATCTCATAAATCATAAATCTAATTGCAAAACCCTTTTACAGGATTATAAATAAGACATAAATGAACATTTTTTATATATAATACATCTTCTAATTTTGTCTTTATCATTATGTACAATAAAAATACAGTAGCATTTTTCTAAAAAACCTAATTCTAGGTCAGTCATAGTTTTTACTTAATAACTCTTTCCTCACTTCGAATTTTATAAATTCATTTTATAAAAATCTAATTAAAATATTTATCTATAACTTTTATGTTTTATCTATCTTCAAACTTAGTCATTAAAATTTTAGATTATTGCCTACAAATTACTGTTTTAATGCAGATTCAAAATCCCTTTTAAACCCTAGCTCATCTTCAACTTCTTTAGCTCAAATAACTCAAATATTTACCAAATCAAATCATTGAACTCTTAAAAAACTGAAGTTTATGTGACTTTATGTTGAATTAAATACTTGGATTTCATTCTCTCTTTTCCTCCATATAGCTTTGATACTAATTTCCAACAACTTTTCTCCATTGATCTTCTTTCTTCCATCAATTTCCTTATCTTCTTTTGGTTGATTCTTTGGAATGGTTGGAACAAATTTTTGGTTGTTTTCTTTCCTCATGATTCAGCCACTCTTTTGTCAATAGCTATTTCCATCATTTTTTTTATATGCACAAAGTCAACTAAAAATAAAATGAAGATAAAAATAATAGAATTTTCTAGATTTTGGATTACTTGTCATCTTTCCATTAATTTGGTAAGTTAATTAATTATTTGCTATCCAAAAATCTTCTCATCACTCCATCCATTTATTTGGCCGGCCAACTCATACTTTCTTCTAGAATGGGTGGGTCCCACACTTTGTTTAATTATACTTTGGCCCAAAAATTTTCTTTATTTGTATTTTTGACCCCAAAACTTTCTGTAATTTATTTTATTTATTCTGTTTAGATTCAGCCTCAAGTGTAGGGAGTGAAATATCTTATTTTAGATTGCTGTATTATTTAAAAATAGTTATGGATCATTTCTGAATCCCAGACAGTGAATTTCCAAAATTGCCATAAATTACAATATTGCCATTATTCTTATTTTCAGTATTCCAAAATATTTTTCAACTTTTTCTTTTTACCATAATTTCACATAAAATTAACTAACTTAATCTCCACAAGTCTGGGTCAGAAATTCTTAAATTTGTCAGACTGCTATTTTCCCGACAGTGTAATTAACACCGATATTTTCGGAGATAATGTCTCGAAAGTGGCCCGGTTGAGGCTCAAAAATTCTTGAATATTACTCTCTATCATTATCTATATATTTCAATAATTGATTGAGCCTATTTATGCTTGAATTAATATTATATCCATTTTATTCATATTGTCTTTTATACTTTCTCACTATCCATTGTTCTGTCTGCTGGGGTATTACATATATATACATTACTCACTGAGTATTATCTCACCCTTTAGTGATTTATTATTTTTTAGGATATTGTAAATAGGTGTGGTTCCAGCTTCTGCTCTTCTTTGGCTACGAACTTTTCTTTTCTATGTATAGCTTCCATATTTTGGAGTTGTACTTCTAAAATGTTCTATGGTTTATAAAAAGTTAAATAATATTTTGGAATATGTAAATGTTGAAATATGTTGAACATATGATATTTCATAGTGATGTGTATTATATTAACCTAGTGGAAATTATTAGTAATGATGGTATGAATGTTGAAATGAAAATATTTGATTTGTGGTGAGTAACTTTTAATAATTGAAGTTGAGGGTATAAGGATGAATGTGTTAGAAGTGAAATTTCTTTTACAGGTTGAGTTAATTGATTATATATTGAAGAGAAAGACTTTGGTCCTGGGTAATTGTTAGAAAATAGAGGGAACTACGTCAATTTTTTCTATAAAATTATTTTTTGGGGTTCTACGGGTTTAGATAGCCTTACGCCTTCCCATTCCCTAGGGCCGTCATGTCTCCTGAAGTGGGGGATTTGACAAAGTTGGTATCAGAGCAAAGATTAAAATTTAATTAATTAATTAAGAATAAGTATCATCAAATGTAAGTGAAACATTGAGCAATAGGAATTCCTATATCGTCAATTGTCTGTTATCTATTATGTGTCTTATCTGCGTATCGTTAACTAATAATTATTTCTTCCACTTAATATAGTAAATTTTGCCTAGAGGACGTCCTAGAGGACGAGGCAAAGGTCGGGGAGTTGCTCGACATGAGCCAGTTAGACGGGGTCCCTCTCAATTTTTTAAACGATTAGAGGATGATGTAGCTTCTAATGTATCACCAGAAAGAGCTGAATTTATGGAACCGCCGCATATGAGAGAAGAGTAGATGTGGAAGCAGAAGAAGTATATGAAAATGTGGGAATGGTAAATGAGTAATTGATGAAAGAAAATAAAGAATTGAGAAGACAGATAGAAGAGATGAGAAAGGAAAGACAGGAACCTACACTAGTACCCAAACCAGCACCGGTACATGTTCATCTTCCACAAGTAACACCTCCCTCGAGACCTGTGATTAGATGAGAGGCTCGAAGAGTAATTAATGAGGGTGGTGTTACTATGTTTAGTTTCTTGAAACTTGGATTACCTGAGTTTTGTGGAGAGCATGAGGATGAGCCTAGTGATTTCCTGGAGCAGTTAGAAAAAGTTGTGATGAGATTACCATGCTCCGATACTGGGGCTATAGAGTTGGTGTAATACCCTAAAAATGCATAACTGGTTTTAGTGAATAAAATTCTCATTATATAGATTAAAATCATCGAAATAACCAATAATAATTTTAGAAAACCAGTTAGAGCGAAAACGGAAAATTTTTTCGGAAAATGTCGGTACCGATATCGCTGTCGTAAAAATAGCGGAACGAACGAAAGATGAATTTTTGAATTTGGATTGAGGATAATTGATAAGTAATATTCATGTGTGAATACAGTAAAAAAAAATTTGAGAAAATATTACAGAACGCTCACAAAACGAGCAAAAGAGTATTTTCGGTGAATAGTGAAATTTGTCGGTCCGAGTTTCAGAACGACTTTGAAACTATTTTTATTAAATATTATTAATTAAAATATGATGTTTAAATATTCACTTTAAGTTCTAATTCTCGACGAAACTTTCGAAATAAATTACTGAGCGAAAAAGAACCAAAAACCAAATTTTAGAAAATTGAAGGACTCAAGTGTAATTTGCCTATTTTGTCTTACTATATAAAGGACTCTTAGAGATTTTTTTGTCCAATTTTCTGCCCATTTTCCCATTTCTTGCCGTGAGCTTTTCCTTTCTTTTTTTTTTGATTTTCTAAGCTTGGTTTGTGAAGAGAAATTGATCCAAATCAATAACTAAATTCATACAAACATCAAACTACCAAAATCAACCATAAAAGTTGAAGAAAAATTGAAGAAAAATCAAAGGGGAATTTCGGCCATTCTAGGTAATTTTGATAAGTTGATGTTTGAATTGATTTTATGGTTTAATTACCTTAAATGGATGATGAAAGGAATGGGTAAATGGTTTAATTGCATCAATTGATGAATTAAACAATTTTCCGCAATTTAAAACCCTAAAATTGAAGTTGTGTGATATGATTTTTAGTATATGGATTAGGATAGGTAAATTGACTTTAGAATAAGTCAATTGGGTATTTATAGATATTTAATTGACGTTCGTTTCGTTGCAGAAAACTCGTTCGAGGAAAATCATCAAATTTGGCCTAAACCGAGGATTTAGGGATTTGCTGGCAATTGCTTTGCTTTTGGTGATTTGGAGGCTTAGGTGAGTCTAATATGTATCAATTTACTTGCCCAAATTGGTAGAATGAACTTTGGAATCCAATTGTGCAAAATGAGTATTGGCCGAACCAAAATTTATGAAATTTACCTATGAATTTCCTTGTTATTCCTTTGGTTTCCATTGTATATTTGATGCTTTCATTGAAGATTTTTGAGTTGTTTTTCTTGCCTATGGAATTGCTTCCATTTGTGTGTTTGTTGATATTTTGGGCAATATTGATATT
>CANXYC011147699.1:0-20307 GCA_948193065.1 Aleurites moluccanus | reverse complement strand
ATATATATATATATGATTGTTCTACACCTATATGAGATATATTTATGCTATATTACCTCGATGGTGTAGTGGAAAATTCCAGCAACCGTGTGCACACTGGTTTTAAATAAATTGACCCTTGCTAAGGAGGGTGTAATATTCTCTGGTATTAATTAAATTGACCCATGCTAGGGAGGGTGTAATATTCTCTAGTCGTAAAGGCTAATCCCCTTTGCGTATAGTGATTTATGCACTTTATTATTGTGCCTATTACAAACAGTATAATTACACTTATTACTGGACTCAATCCTGTTATATCATATGTGCGTTGACTCGTACACTAGATACTTATATGGATACATTTATATATGGATAATTACATGGATAATTATATGGATATTTGCTACTGAATAATTATATGGATACTTGTTATGCTCTATACTTGTTATCTTATATTGATTCTAAAGGCCATATATGGGCAACTATGGTAATATGACATCTACTGCATTTTTATACATATGGATTCACTGAGTATTTTTATACTCACCCCTTAGTGGTTATGATTTTCAGGTCTGCAGTGAGGCTCGAATTCCATAGGCACCTCCTATCCTCGCCGTGGAATTTTGATACTTGTGACATATAAAATTCCAGTCCCAAAAGTATATATAAATATTTGTACAGTATAGAGGTTCCATGGTACTGTAAATTAAATAGGGGCATGCATATGTATGTGATTGTATTTATATGGTTTTGCACATATAATGATGCAATGGATGGATAAAGTATGATATACAAATATATATATTGAGTTGATATTGGAGATCCAGAGGGATCATTGTTGATAGTAATATGAGTATTGATGATAAAGTTTATTGGAAGTGTTTATTGCATATTTTACAATTGGGCATAGTCCTTTTATAGAGGAAATGCTGCCAAAATTTTTATAGAATTGTTAAGCTATTTAAGCTTGATATTGAATTGTTTGCCATATCATATAGATAAAGGGGTTCTTCGTAGTACTGGTAGCTTAGGCAACGCCCGCACCCTAGGACCGCCACGGCTCCTAGGTTGGGTCGCGACACATCGGTTCTAATTTCGGTCACATGCAACGTGACACCGTGGACCTGAACCTCTTGAAAAGTGTGGAAGATTTTTTTTATTATGGGAGAGTATGATTAGGGTGGTGCGGTCCTAAGCACCATGTACCAGGAGATGACTGACCTCTCCCGTGGCTCTTACCATTCATACGGGGGAACCTATTTCATCTGGGAGGTAAGCCCTTCTTTCTATTATTTTGCTTACTTTATTGCTTATGTTCATTATGATAGACCAATTGCTGTTTACTTGTAATAACATTTTATGGTTTGACCTATTCAGGCTTGGGAATATGAGTATTTTTCCTCGATTACCCCTAATTTAAAGTCACCGAGCTTGATTTGTTTCCTATGAGCCGTCGATGGAGTCAAAATAATTAGGTTGAAACTAGGAAGTGCAACCTTCAGACACTATGGTCTTTCTTTAGCGCTGTGATGTCTACTCAAATATTCAAGTTGTCCCTTTGATCATTTTATTGGTGTTCTTCTTGTTTTAACTCATTGTTGATGTGCAGGTCACATTTCAGCCTTACATGAAAAGATTAGTGATGATGTCATCAAATATGTTATTATGTTAGGACTTGCCCAAGCGTCGGATGCTCCTGCGATCTCCATATTTTTAGTTGTACTATCTAGAGGAGAGAGTGATTGCCCAAACTATAGGTAGAAGGGCGGTTCTGTCTCATCCTCCTGTGGATATGCGGTGGGGTTTAAAGATTCGAGCCTCTGAGGAGTTATATGAGGGTTGTCCTGGGAATGGTTTCATCTTTTTTAGGGATCTTATATTGACTTCTATCAGACTCGTTTGATGAGCCAAGTGGGCAGTCATATGAGGAGTCTTCCTATTATAGTGGCTGGTAATTCAATAATTGGCTTGTCTTTCAGGACTCCCACTTAATAGTCTTCATGATTTTCATTTGAGCCAAGTTTCATTGCTTCTTCCGAGTTTCCTGTACCAGGTGTTGATCTTATGCCACCCACTGACCTTGAACCCAATACGAAGGTTGGACCATCTTCAGATGATTCCCTTTGGAGATCTCATTATTGGGTGATATGAGAGATTTCATAAATGGGCCGAGATGGTGTGCTTCATGTTCATTAGGTCCCAGATCAGACTTATCCTTAGTTGTTACCGCTTCCTCTGCACTAGCGGTAATTCATCGCGGCTTTTTATGTCTCTGGTGGCAATTTTTTTGACAGCTGTTTGCTAACACATGCCTGCTTTTCTTTTTTGTCTATTATAGCCTCCTAAGGAGTGGATCCATTATACCTATAGGATGGTTCATAGGATGGAGCTTAACTTGAGCACTATGCTTACCCATATGGACTTTATAGATGATAGCTCTCAGCCAGAGGATTCCTGACAGCGTTGTCATCGCAACTGCCAACGTTGACTATTTTTGTTCTACTTTCTTTTTCTTCTTTTCTTGTTTCAGTCTTATGTTTGTACTGGCTTCATTATGTGACATTAATGATGAATGGATATATGTTATATATGTTTGATGCACTGGCTTTTACTGGATAAGTTTTGGATGTATGAACTGAATGTATATATCTATACATGATCTGTGTAATGCCTGTTCTTTTTTTATTCATTTGGATGATGAAAATGCTTATGTATGCATGAAAATGTCTCGAAAGGTCCGAAAAAATGGGTCGTGATGCGACAAACTGACGGGAAATGGTTTCATGTGAAGCTGCCATTGGACAAATGGGAAATGTTGCCCTTGTGCCTGATGTCTACCACCAGACAAGCTGGTGGATCTGCTAGAGTGCCTGGGTGGATCCACCAGGCCTGTGTGGCGGCTTCCACTAGGCACAGGGGCAGCAACGAAAGATCTGGGCTATTCTAGCTTCTTCCTCAATTTTTGTGTTATAAATACCCTTCCTAGGCATTTGATATGACTTCTAGTCACTTCAAATCTTTTAGTTTTGTCTAGTTTTTAGTGGGTTTCTATCTGTATGGAAACCTTTTGCAGTCACAGTCTATTTTTGTGGATCAAAGGCTTAAATAACATTGAAAATATACATTTAGAGCTCTATGGTGTAAATTATGTTCTGACACTTAAAGGTGTAAGGGTGGATTGGAAAAACTTGGGAGATTTCTTGAGGTTTTGGGATCTAGCTATCTATGTGTTTCTCTTTAGGATGGGTTTGGAAGAGCTATACCCCACTTTTGAGGAGTTTAATGTAATACTTGGTAGCAGGGTGGATGCTACCTTGGCTAGGCCGGAGCATAGGGTTGACTATTTTCAGTCTTTTCAGAGGCTTTTGGATGTGAGTCAGGACTTTGTCAGCTTTATGGTGGTGGATGGTCAAATTAATTTGGCTATGGTTATTAAGGAGTTTGTGGATTCGGGTGATCTTGAGGATGTATTTAGGCAAGAGCTGAGGATGGTTGTACTAGCATTGTGTCTAATATCAGGCTATCTGTTTGCCAATTCTCCGGGATGGGGTAGCATTAAGATGGTGGAGTTGGTTTCTTATATGGGGCAAGGTTCTTCTATTATTGGGAGTGTTCTAGCTGAGACATTGCATTGTTTAAATAACAGGTGCAGGATGGATGGGCCATGGTATGTCAATCCAGTGATTCTTCAGGTGAGAAAACAGCTCTCTTTCTATTTTGTTTGGTCTTGTTTTGACTGGCTTGGGTAGTTTGATTGGGTTAGCTGGTATATTTAGCTGAGTTTGACTAATCTGTTTAATTTGACTGGGCTAGCTGGACTGGTCTGTTTAGTTTAACTGGGTTAGCTAGACTAGTCTGTTTAGTCTAACTGAGTTGGCTGGTCTATTTAGTCTAAATGAGTTGGCTGGTCTGTTTAGCTAGGTTTGACTGATCTGTTTAGTCTAACTGCACTCTTTTCTAGGTTTGGCTTAATGATCACCTCCAAGTGGTTAGTCTTCCATCCAGAATGCCATATTCATCGGTGTCTTCTTCGACACTGAACATGAATGGATTAGCTGGATACTGGAGTCGGGTCAAGAGGACATCTTATGATTTTGTTATTGGTATGGGGTCCACTCATTCATGACTATGAGTTATGGGTACACATAAAAACCCCGATAGAAAAAACAACTTCTAAGCTGACTTGAAGTAATGGAGAAAACCATCAAATCTTTGAAAAGCCACAACGACCTTAATTGATGTGGATACCTTAATCCTGTTTCCCAATGCCAAACTTCCACCTAAATTCAAGATGCTTGAAATGGACCGGTTTGATGGAACCACTTGCCCCAAAGCCCATTTAAAAATATATGTAGGGGCAATAAGGCCTTTGGGACTAAGCAATGAGCTCCTTGCTAAGATTTTCCAATGGTCTTTAATTAAAGCTGCTAAAAGATGATTTCTCTCCTTAGACAATAGCCTAGTGAGGACATAGGAAGATATTTGTAATGATTTCATCAGATAATATCATTACAATATTGAAGTGGACATCACTAGGCATGACTCATAAACCACCAAACAATTTTTGAAATAGTCTTTCTTCGTGTTCCTTACAAGGAGGAGGATTAAAGCTGCCCAAATGTTGAACCGGCTAACCAAGCTAGAGCAAGTAGATATCCTTGTTAAGAATCTACTCCCAATTTACTAAGACCATTAGTTGACCCAATACTTACCCAGCTTTAAAGCTTTGGTTACAACCATCACAAAATTGAAGATTGCATCCAAACAGGACAACTTCAAGATGAATTTCATTCCACTAATCAAAACATTGACTTTTGAGGCTAAATTGACATGCCTTTGTCCCACCATTTCCCTTCAAAATGAAACTGACCCATTCCAACTTATCTCGTCAAAGCCCATAAGCTTTTAAGTGGAAACAGACCCCACCTCATTTCATCAATCAACTAAAGCCCAATTAGCATATTGTGAAGGACTTCAAGCCCAATTAGTATGGCTTGTCTGAGATTGAGTCCATGTCTAAGTCCGAGTCTAAATCCATCGAGTCATGTCCTTTCTTTTTCTTTTTTAAGTCTGTAATCAATTTTTCTGGTCTTTCTTCAATTTTGACGTAACCATAGGTGATGGTATTTTGGATTATGATAAAAGATTGAGTTTTTACATTCTCATGTCTTCCTTTCCATTTTTGGTTGTTTTTAAGTCCAATTTGATTGCAAAATAAAAAAAAAAGGCAAAAGAATCAATAAACCTTGGCACAGAGGAAAATTTCTTGCAATGTGTCATCATGCTGAGACAGGAATAGTCTGAGAATGTGTGGATTATTTTGCATAGATTGAAATCACAGGACATGGTCACATAATGCAAAAGATGGATAATGTATGCAATGAACTGATCACCTATCCTTCATGGTTTGCTAAAATGGTAGCAATTTCAAAGAAGGATTGAAAAGTTCATGTATTTGAGCAAAATTTTCCCAAAGGATGATTTTTCTTCCCCTTATACCAACCTGTTGGTAGACCGCGTGGTTGGTTCTATAATAGTCTCTTTGACTAAACTCTATGTGGGTTGTAAAACTCAATTCCGTCTTATGGACAAGAAAAATGACAACATTCATAACAGAAAGGGTAAGTAGATCAAATGAAAGAACATATGACAACATCCGCTTAAGATGTGAAGTTCAATTGATCATTGATTAGGAAGCAAATAAGAATATGAAAATGATCACAAGTCAACTAGGCTTGACAAGAACAAAAATGGATGTCTTTCACCAGAATTGGAGCAAAAGGGTAATCAGAGCTCCAGTTTACAGTGAGATTATTTTATTCAAGGAGGTCTTGTCTAGAAGGAGGATTGTCCTGATGAGATCATATTTTTCTTTTAGTGCCAATGTTTCACTCTTCTTTTGATTCATATGCCTAAAATAAAATAAAAAGAAGATGCTCGCTAAATTGAAAATTGAAAAGAGTGGTTTAGGTAAAAATTAGGGCATCTCAAAAACCTGAAAGGGTTGTGTCAGGTGATTTTGCACCTAATCAGACTCGAGTCAATCCAAACTAATTAGTAAGCGACCGGAGATCAAAGTCGACTCGAAAGATAAACCAGACCATGCCAAGCTGATCGGCGTCAACCAGAGGTCAAACCACTTCGAATTGGGTGATTCAGACCAGCTAGGCATCAAGACGAATTTGGTGGCACCTGAGTTAGGCCTTAGTAGAAGTGCCAAGCCTAAACAGACCTGGGCAGCGCCACCACCTAGGTAAGCCATTGCTACCAACCCTGCATGCTTAAGCCTCCAAGTTTTTTGCTTTCTGTCGCCAAACTCCAGTCCATGAATCCCATATTGAATTCCAGTCCGATTTTCCCGTAGTCTTTTCCCTAGAAATACAAGCCTCAATTTCACTTCAAAAGGACACCGACTCTCATTGAGTTATAGACCAACTAAGTCAAATTTTTCTTAGTTGGCTCTCATTTCTCCCTTAATACTCAGCTTTCTTTATTTAAGTGGTTAACTTCTCTTTGATTTTGAGATGATTTCTCCAACTCTTTTTGAGTGAGAGGAATAGAAAGCCTAGAGCGATATCTTTTTTAGTCAATCTAGAAGCATCATTGTTCTATTAATTGGATTAATCAAATAAACTTGAAGCACGATGTCGTGCTGACAAATCAACTCGAAGTACGCCATAGTGTTGACAAATCAACTCGAAGCATACCGTAATATTGACAAATCAACTCGAAGCACGTCGTAGTGCTAACAAATCAAATCGAAGTATATCATAGTGCTAATCTTACTAAATCAAAGTGGAACTCCGATTTGGTTGAAATCTAAGAAGGCGTCCCCCTCTAACCCAGGTATCGTGTTTGTACCTCGAAATTAATTGGTATAAGTCAATTAAAAGAACCACAAAAATAATATTTTCTTAAAATCGAATCAAACCCCCTTTGCAAGAAGGGAGAACTATGTGGATTTTGATTCTCATTCGATGGAATATGCAGGCAAGCTATCTCATAGCTTTAAATCTAAAAACACCAAAAACACTCCTTTTTCTTAATCTAATATGTTTTGATCTTATTTTTTAGGAATGTGTAGTTAACTTAGAATTTCCATTGAGGGCTAGAGTTAACATCCCTTTTATTGGATTTTGATGTAAATTAAACCTTTTTACCTTATGTTCTTTACTTTAATGGTATATATATAAGATCTTTTATATGTCATTCATGTATTGTTTAATTGCCATCTTATAAATTGTTCATGACAACTAACTTTATAAATCAATTGTTAAATGATAAGCCAAAATTTGAGTTATTATAAATCGAAAACCTAGTCCCTGAGCTCAGTCTAGGTTCAAAGATCTAGTGATTTTATCCTTGTGCTATAAATTGGAGTCAAAATGGGTTTTCTTTTTTTTTTTCCCCTTAAAAATGAAAGTAGCGACTCTATCGATTTTTAAAAATCAAAGAAACAATTTGGCAAAAGCTGCCTTTAGCTCGTGGGAATTTGCCCACTTTTGATTTGAGCATCTCGGTGCTCGAGCGAGGCCTCACAGTTGGCAACTTCATAGGAGAGAAACTTTTTCTAAAGTTAAAGAGGACTACTAATTTGTTTGAAAAGAAATTAATACTCTCTTTTTTAACTAACTTTTGTTTTAGCTTTTTTATTTAACTATTGACTTTGCATACATCACTTTTGCTTAACCAGTTAGAAATCAAAAACTTCGGATAGCAAATAGTATTAACCTGGCAACTCTCTTTGAGTATGTTGGGGATAGTAGAAGCATCCACCATGCGATAAATCTTCAATCTTTTTGAAGTGTAACGGGTAGTAGTATTGTTGGACCCATATGAGGCTCTTTGACTTACATGTGGTTAGGTATATCACTGCCTTAGTGTGACGGGTACTCTTTAAACCAATCCTCCTAGCCTTCATATAATGAACATTAAATCTTGGATTTTAGGGCCAACGAACCATAATATTGTTAAAATATCATCTAAAACCTTTTTCTCATAACATGATCATGCATCCATGCCATGCTCATGCACCTATAATAGTTGGACCAAGAATCCTTTAAGTCAAACCTATGTAAACAAAAATCCTTTTACCCATGACCCTACTAAGATGTTCATACTATCTTATATTAGGAAACCATTTTAAACCTTGGTTATACCAGACCTAACCCATGGTTTTGATATTTTGAAGGTACCAATGGCTGACTTACCTGGAATTGAAGTTGGAATTGAGCTTGAAACCATGAACACACTCCTCACCAACCTTCTCAAAAGGCAAAAGGACACTTTCCAAGCTTCCATAAAAGCCCAATAGAATTGCTTCATTGAGATGAACCTTTATTTCATTGAGAATATGAACCAACAACTCTAATCCATTCTCCAAGAGGTGAAAACTATTCTAGACTCACATCCATCTACCAATCCATCCAACCCAAAGGCCAATGTCTCCACATCAAAGTTGCCCATAATTGATCTGACCAATAATGGGTCAACCCCAGGTGTCACTATTACTGCCAACCTTTTATTCCAAGAAAGAGAAGATCAAGCTGCATCTGAAACCAAGAAACTTATGGAGAAATTTAAAGACATAAAAAGGGTTCTTAAAAATATTAAAAGGCATGAGGACTTAATCGATGTTGACTCCCTCATACTTTTTCTCCATGCAAGGGTCCCACCAAAGTTCAAGATGCCATCCATGGACAAGTTTGATAGGACCACCTGCCCCAAGACTCACTATAAAATGTATGTGGGGGCAATGAATCCTCTTGATGTGGACAATGAGCTCATTGCTCAATTGTTCCAACAATCCCTTACCGAAGTTGCTATGAGATGGTTTGTTGATATAGACACCAACTTCAAAAAGTCACGGATGACATCTGTAATGCTTTTGTGAAACAATATTGAAGTTGACATCACAATGAGGGATCTTGAAACCACCATGCAACAATAAAAAGAATCCTTTTCCACTTTTTTTAATAGATAGAGGGCAAAAGTTGTCCAAATGATGAATAGACCCACCGAGCAAGAGCAGATTGACATCATCATCAAGAACCTCCTACCAACATATCAACTCACCTTCAGACTCAATACATTGCCACAATAACTAAGATTGAAGACCTGATCCAAAGTGGGCAGCTCAAGGATGAAACCACTAGCTCTTCAAGGTTCAGAAGAAACACTAACTACTCATCCAACTCAAATAACTCCACCAAAAGCTCAAGTTTCCCCATAAAACTTCCATTGTCACAGTCAAAGGTGACATATATGGAAAGAGTGAGATCCTGCCATCTTGGAAATCCAACCCGAAATGACTAGAGTACCCTTTATAAGGAATTAAAGGGCCTTTAGGCGCAGTGAAAAACAAACTTTTTAGTTCCTTTAGGATCCTAAATAGATTAAAATCAATTCCTTATAGAAAAGGATTAAGAGTACTACCTTTTCTTTGAATTTTAATTTGAATCACCTTGTTATTTGATCTTCAAGATGAGTTGTAGTAAAGCACAATCTTTCCAAAACCTCTATGGAAAGCACCAAAGTATCCATGTGAAGATTAAAGTCGGAAAGAGAATGAAAAAACCTTTTGTGCTAGGCTAGGATTCGACCTTAGTGTTCTTGGTATCTAGGGTAGCTGAATTCTCCTTATTGTATTTAAAGGAATTTTGGCTACTGCTAAGTTAAAAGGAGGAGGCTTCTTTGCATATTATGATCATATCATATTTATAGGCACCTTAGGTTAATTAGGTTTTAATCAAATGACTTAGATTAAATCAATAAGGTTAATGACTATCATGCCATTAATGAAAAGTCAAATACATTTCTTTGACTTTTGACTTATTAAACCTATAGTCAACATAATCCAATAAGCCCTATTTAATTAAATACATCTTATGCAAATAATTAAATTGGCTAATTAATTTAATCATATTAAATTATTTCAAAGCATCTTAATTAAATATATGAACTTAATCTTATTAATTTCATTATCTAATTAACTCTTTTACTTACTCTTTGAATTTCTTCAATGCGTGTGACCAAATAGATTTCCTAATTAAATGACAACTTAAGTCCTTAATTATTTCCTTAAATTAATTTAGGAAACTCTCAAGTGAATTTCCTATTTCCAAAATAGGAAAGTTTCATAAAAGGTAATCCTTGTCCAATAAGGATTATATGAATTAAACTCATTTAATTCATAATTAATTCTCTAATTAAACCTTTATAACCTAAGTAGATCATGAGCAGTATCTAGCCACACATCAAGACTCCCAAGTAATCATAAAGTACTTGTGGTAAATAAGAAACCCTTACATATAATAATATTGTGCTAGTAGTCCCCTCAATTACTTTTACCATATTCGGTTTAACGTATGAACTTTGTGTTAACTCCACTAAACTGGATACACCACACTTAGCCCGAACAATAGTTCTTCGTCCCCGAGTCTCGTTACTAAAATTGACTTCCATAGAGGCCATCTCTAAGTATAGTCTACTCTAGCCAGAGATTTCCAGTAATGATCTCTTATAAGAGGCCTTAGGTAAAACCCTCATTCTAATAGGAGTTATGAATTCCTTTATCGATTACTTAAATATCTACGAGTGCCTCTAACTATACCCAATGTCCGCCCTATAAGCAAACCCCTTAGGAGAGCAAGGTACGGAATCAAAGCATAGCCTCTTCACTCTAGATCACTTTTAAGTATCTCAAGTTCAAGGGCATTTGCACATTGCTATGTTGAGATGTATCATTAACAAGGTTTAGAATTTCATATGATAATCTCAGACGATCACTGAAATGTACTTACTACTCCTAGTAAGCATCCACATGCTATACTTAGACATCTATATGTCAACATCTTTATGAGATCAGATGATTTGATGAAATCAAATAGTATATATAAGTGCTAGTCTTTACAAATTAATAATGTCCCATCTTATTAATTCTATGGCTAGGGATATTAGGTAAAATATAATTGCACATGATAAGCATCTCACTATTATTATCACATCATGAATGATTTCATGCTATGTTTACACTATGGACTTTATTAAGCAGTTATACGATTTTATTCTAAACATAAATAAATCACTGGTTAATAAAGAATGTCTTTTATTAATATTATCTAAAATTATCATTATAGTGATTGTCTTTGGAGCACCTATACTAACAATCTTCCACTTGCTCTAAAGCTAATCGCTTTTGTATCTAATACCATAGGCTAGTACATGACTGTCGTACTTCTTTTGGGCCAGTGGCTTTGTAAGCAGATCAGCTATGTTCTGATAAGTAGGGACTCTATCTATCTGTACATCATTTCTTCCAATGATTTCCTTGATAAAGTGGTAACGCCACATTACATGTTTAGATATTTGATGAGACCATGGCTCCTTTGCTTATGCAATGGCTCCATTGTTATCACAATACAACGTTATTGGATCAATAATGCTAGGAACCACATCAAGTTATGTGATAAATTTCTTAATCCACACGGCTTCCTTTGCCGCCTCTGAGGCTGTAATATACTCGACTTTAGTAGTAGAATCAACAGTTGTTTCTTACTTTGCACTCCTCCAACTTACAGCACCACCGTTTAGAATGAAAACAAATCCAGATTGTGATTTAAAATCATCCTTATCGGTTTGGAAACTGGCATCAGTATACCCGTTTATCTTAAGTTCTCTTTCTCCACAGACCAAGAACAAATCTTTAGTTCTTCTCAAGTACTTAAGAATATTCATGATTGCAATCCAATGACCACCACCTGGATTAGACTGATATGTGCTCATGACACTCAGAGCATATAATACATCAGGCCTAGTACATAGCATAGCATACATAGTAGATCATATTACTGAAGCATAAGGAATCTTACTTATTCTCTCTCTTTATTCTTGTATCTTTAGACACATTTCCTTAGTAAGAGATATGCCATGGGTCATTGGTATGAACCCCTTTTTAGATGACTCCATGTATAATCGCTTTAGCACTTTGTCTATGTATATACCTTATAAAAGACCTAACAACCTTTTAGATCTATCTTTATGGATTCTAATTCCCAGAATATAAGTTGCATCGCTAAGGTCTTTCATGGAGAAGTTCTTAGATAACCAAATCTTAACTCCTTGTAATACTGGAATATCATTTCCTATTATTAATATGTCATCTACATATAATAGTAGGAAAACCACTACACTCCCACTAACCTTCATGAAGACACAAGGTTCATCCTCATTTTGTGAAAAACCAAACTCTTTGATTGTTTCATTAAATAGGATGTTCCAACTCCTAGAAGCTTGTTTTAATCAATGAATGGATCTTTGCAGCTTGCATACCTTATTGCCATAATAAAGGTTCATCCTTATTGTCATGTACACATCCTCAGTCAGATTACCATTTAGGAAAGCTATTTTCACATCCATTTGCTAAATCTCATAATCATAATGAGCTGCAATGGCTAGGAGTATTCTGATGGATTTAAATATAGCTACAGGAGAAAAGGTTTCGTCATAGTCAATTCCTTGTCTTTAACGATATCCTTTAACTACTAGTCTAGCTTTGTGGGTAATCACATTACCCTCCATGTTAGTTTTCTTCTTAAAGACCCATTTGCACCCAATGGGTTTTATTCCTTCAGATGGATCAACCAAAGTCCACACTTTGTTGTCGTACATGGATTCCATCTTTGATTTCATGGCTTTAAGCCATTTAGCAGATTCTGAACTATTCAGAGCTACTTCATAAGTAGAGGGTTCTTCATCATTCTCAATGATTAGAATTTCGCTATGTTCGTCTAAGAGATACCCATATCCCTCTGTAATATTAAGAACTCTCATAAACCTGCAAAGTTCTTGTGTCACAAGAGGTATAACCGTTACTTCATCTGCATGAATAATAGGCTCGGGCTCAATCTGCTGATTTATGTCTAATTGTGGTTCTTGAACTTCTCGAAGCTCAATTCTACTCCTACCGTCCTCTTTGAAAAGAAACTCCTTTTTTAAAAAGACAACAAGCTTTGAAACAAATACTTTCTGTTCTGAAGGATGGTAGAAATAATATCCAACAGTTTCTTTTGGATATCTTATAAATAAACATCTATCAAACTTAGCATCCAGCTTATCTGATAATGTTCGCTTCACATAAACAGGACAACCCCAAACTTTCATGAATGAATATAAGGGTTTCTTGTTATGCCATATCTCATATGATGTAACTTCAACTGATTTGGATGGAACTCTATTTAGAAAATAAACAGCAGTCTCAAGTATGTATCCCCAAAAGGATTTAAAAAGATCTATAAAACTCATCATAGACCTAACCATATCCAATAAGGTTTGGTTCCTCCTCTCAGATACTCCATTGTGTTGTGGTGTATATGGAGGTGCCCATTGAGATAATATCCCATTATCTCTTAGATAACTTTAGAACTACTGACTTAAGTATTCAACACCTCGATCTGATCTAAGTATTTTAATACTTTTTCTAAGATGTTTCTCTACTTCATTCTTAAACTCTCTGAACTTTGCAAAAGCTTTAGATTTGTACTTCATAAGATACAAATACCCATATCGTGAGTGATCATCAATAAAGGTAATGAAGTAAGAATATCCACCTTTAACGTGTATTGACATTGGACCACATACATCACTATGTATTAAATCCAATAATCCAATAGCTCACTTACCTTTTCCAATAAAAGGTAGCTTAGTCATCTTGCCTAAAAAATATGATTCACATGTGTCATATGATTCATAATCAAATGTCCCTATGTCACTAGACTTGTGTAACTTAGTCATGCGCTTTTTATTTATATGACCAAGTTGACAATGCCAAAGATAAGATGTTTTAAAGTTATCTAATTTTGGTCTTTTTGAATTGATATTATAGATGAGACTTTCTATTTCCAAAATATAAATCCCACCAAAGATAGAACATATACCATAAGCAATATTATTTAAATAAATGGTGCAACGACCTTCTTTTATTACAAAATAATATCCCTCACTGTCTAAAACTGAGACAGAGATAATGTTCTTATTTAAAATTGGTACATAAAAACAATTATTAAGTACTAATATTAAAATACTAGGCAAAGATAAATGAAATGTTCCTACAACTAATGCAGCAACCTTTGCTCCATTCCCAACTCGTAGGCCCATCTTGCCCTTTTCAAGCCTTTTACTGTTCTTTAGTGCCTGCATATCATTACATATGTGAGTACCACATCTGGTATCCAATACCCAAGTTGTGTTAGAAACAATATTAATATCAATTATAAAAATACCTGAAGTATAAGCATTTGATGCCTTCTTCTTCTTCTTTAAGGACTCCAAGTAATCTTTGCAATTCCTCTTCCAATGTCCATCCCTTCCATAATGAAAGAAAGTCCCTTTGCTGGCAGTCTTACTTACAGCAAGTGCTTTACCTTTAGAAACTCCACCTTTAGCTTTTAAGGATTTCTTCGCCTTCTTATTCTTTTTCTTCTTAAGAGAAGATTTAGAAGACTTGATAAGTATCATAGCCTTCTCTTTCTTAATAGATGGCTCAATTGTGTTAAGCATGTTAATCAGCTCAGGGATAGTGGAATTGATCTTGTGCATCTGATAGTTCATCACAAATTGTGAATAACTATCAGGCAAACTCTGCAGAATTATATCAATACTTAACTCATGATCTATTACAAATCCCAGTACTACTAACCTTTCTATAAATCCATTCATTTTGAGTGCATGTGTAGCTGCAGATGAGCCTTCTACCATCTTGGTTCTAAAGAGTTGCTTGGATATCTCATATCGCTCAACTCTAGTCTATTCTCCAAACAGTTCCCTCAGATGGAATATTATAGTGTTGGCATCAATGGCCTCATGCTGCTTCTATAGCTCAACAGTCATACCGAATAACATAATGCAACTAGCAAGACTATCAATGTCTTTATGCTTCTGGTATGCATCCACAACATCTTATGGCGCATCTTTAGCATGAGGCACAGGAATAAGAGTCTCAAAGACATAGTCTATTATCACACCCCAACTCCAGTGGTTCGACGGTCCTAGGGCAAGGGTAGGCTTAAGGCCACTACAAACCCGTAGAACTCATAAATCATAATCTCATCAATATCATATTTTTATCATACATTTGCCATAATCATACATATAATCAAATCAATCATATCCTTCTATATCATTCCATATCTTTCTCTTATTCTTTAGTGATCAAAAGGAGACTTCTCTCATCAGAGAGGAACAAGAGTATCCAAAGGATAACATTCATACCTCAAAATATTCTAGTATTCCTAAAAGACTAACTACAGAGCTTTAGAGTATACTCCAATACATATTGTATCATAATACCATTAACAAATATACAAAATATTTCAAAAGAATAATTACAATGAAGCTTCTTGGAGAGAACAAATCAAAAAGCTCGATCCTCTCTATTAGCTCCTTCTTGAGCTAAGCTATCACCTGAAATCCACAGAAGAGGAGTAAGCCTTCAACTCAGTAAGATATGAACATCATGCAATAAAAATTTAATATCGATTCATGGTCATGAACAAATAATTATACATATCGGTATGAGGGAAGTCGTAAGCTTTTACTTGAAAGAAATGCGGGTTCACAATAAATTTGCTATATCAAATCATGGTTCTTATTTAGAACAAAGACTGCCCACAAAGAATGGCATTATCAAATCTTATATGGTAGAATTGATCACATATCATAACATACGCATCAGTAGCCTTGCTACCTCAACGTGCACACATGCTTGGCCAGGCATGCGCCTAGAGCTCCTGGCCCCCTCTAGGTAGAATACCGATAAAAATCCTATCGGCTGGGCTCCCAAAGTGCACAATAGACCAATGAATTTACTCTCATTGGGAAAAGCATTCTATCCATGGGTCATGGGTATCAAATCATAGAGGTATATTGGTCGCAAGACCATCATCATATAATATTATCCAAATCGAGTTCACAAGCAAGAATACATGGACTTGATCCAAGAATATTGATCAAGCCATTCACATTGTTCAAGTATATATATATATAATAAGAAAATCAACATAAGGATATTTTGATCATTTTTAATTCCAACGAATAATAATCAAATGGGATGTTCATACTTACCTCTTACATAAATTCTTTTAATTTCTACTTAGCAAAATCTACCACTTAATCCATCAATAAATTTTGAATTTCTCCTCCTAAGAAATTTCCAAATATACAAAAATTAGGGTTTCTCAAAATAATAATATTCCACGTGATTCCTCATTAATTTATTATCTTAAGTCTCTGTTCTTATTTTTTCCAACAACAATTCCATTTATTCCTCAAAGAAACTGCATTAATGTCACATTAAATTTTCGGAGTTACTGTTCACAGCAGTCTCAACCTCCAAATTTCTCCCATATTAATTACCATTAATTGCTTTAGATCGCTAGCAATAATTTCTATATACCTAGAATTAATTACCTTAACCCATAGACTTAAATAAATCTAAAGAAATAACTTAGGAAGAAAATTTACCTTATTTTCTCCAAACTGAGATTTCTGTAAAAATACTGCTCAAATTGATGATTCTGCCTTAATATAGGCTAATCTAGAAGCCTATTGCATTAATCTAAGTATTAATGCCTTAGAATATAAAATAGAACTATATGAGACAAAGACTGAAACTTTCGGTGGAAGAAAGAAAGAAAATCGTGAAACGCTACTGGGGTTCACTGGGTTTAAATAAACACTGCCCCAGAAACACGCCAACTAGCTAGCCATTCTCACTTCGCACTCCCCAGCTTGCCAATCTTGATCGGTCAATGCTGCTTCGGACATTCCGGTTCGCATAAGCTACCTCACTTATGCTACCTCGCCAGACTCTCCTCGCAACTCTTCCTCGCATATGCCACCTCGGCAATGCTTCTTCGCCTCTTCGCTTCTTCACTCCTTTGCTTCTTTGCTTCTTCGCGAACTGCCACTTCGCACATTCTCTCCTCTCACAATGCCTCTTCGCCAAATCCTCTTCGCCTAAGCTCTTCTCCAAAGCTCTTAGCCAAAGCTCGTCGCCTAAGCTCTTCGCCAAAGCTCTTCGCCAAAGCTCTTCGCTAAAGCTCTTTGCCTAAGCTCTTCATCAAAGCTCTTCGCCTTATTGCCACTTCGGCAAACCCACTTGCCACTTCGCCATTATGCCACTTAACATTTTCAATTCACAAAATGCCTCCTCGCACTTTGCTGACTCGCCTTACCAATTCTTATAAGTTAAACTTCTGCCTGAATATCCTATACTTAGCCAGCTCGCAAATGAGCTACAAACATCCAAACTTACTAATTCTTTTTATCACTTAAAATTAACATGCAGGGCACAACATATCAAAATTTACAAATAAAAAATAACCAACACTTAGAACATAGTGACTCTCTAAAAGTCACCCAGACTCCTGCCTCAAAATATGACCGAACAACCTTGATACAAATTACTCTCCACTGAGATATACTTATCCAAAAATTCTGAAATTTTACAGTCATTATCTTAACATGCAAAGGAATATTTTTTATGTTTATAACTTCAGCTAATTCTGTCTCAGCCATTCCCAGTAATTCCAAACAGACACTGCATCCCTGCAGAAATTCTCAACCAGACCAGCCTTGCTCAAATAGACACAACTCATCACATCCTTTTACAGAATTATATTAAGACATAAATTAACAACTTTCATGTTTTACACTTCACCAAATTATGTCTTTAAGAATATGAAATGAACATTACTGAATCCTGCAGCATCCAAAATAAAATTTTCTGAAATTCTCAACATTCTCATTTAAAATTTAATAAATTCTCCAAACATACAAAATCAATAAATACACTAAAAAATGGTAGATATTACAATAGATATATATAGATAGATAGATAGATAGATATAAATGTATAATTATTTCTATAATTAAAATGATTTAATTATGTTATTCTTTTCTTTATTTTTCTTTTGCCTAATTTTCCTATTGGACCATTTGTAATATAAATAGATAAGTATGACAAGAAGCCATCATCTTTTTCATTTTTCTCCTCCTATGGCCAAAATTTTTAGGCTTTTCTCCATGAAAATTTCTTCTTCCTAAAATCACTTGATATAGCATAAATTCCTTCACAAATAATTTTTCCCCCAACACCTAATTGAATTATTTGGGCTTAGATAGACATTTGAAGCAATTTTTTTTCAAAGTAAATTTCTTAACAAGTTTCGAAATTCATGTTTTATGAGTTATTTGAATGATTAAATGATAGGATGATATTTCTAGAGTAGAGAGATTGATTGGGAATTCTGAAATTTTCCATCTCAGGAATTTCCTCTGACTTGACAGAAAATTTGAGCTTCATTTTCGTGCCTTTAGGGATAGAATTTGAAAATGTGTAAATGAATCCATTTGTGTTGGGAGATATGAGTCTCCAAACATGACTGACTCGGATGGAGTTTCATTTCTGTGAAATTCCTAAGACTCAGTAGAAAATTGAAGCTAAATTTTGAGGCCTTTAATGTAAGAATTTGACAAATTCAAGAAAATTGTAGATATACATGTCAAGAATATTTTGTCTTTTGGAAGTTTTGTCAAATTCTCACTGTATTGTTAACTATGGACCTCTAAGACAGACTGTCTCGGATTAGGGATTTTTGAAATGTAACCTTTCTGAAATTGATAAATATGAGGACCTTAAGTTCCGAATCAAGGGAAAGTCAAAACATGAGAAATGTGTCATTATATCTTACTAAAATTTAATAAAAATAGAATAGCATTTTGACTTGTACATAATGAGTTATAATTGAAATATTAGGGTATGCTCGGGTAAAAATTTTAGGATTTCTGAATGTTGTCTAGAATTTAGTTTTGCTTGTGGTATTTTAATGTAATTAGGTTTCTAAATTGAGATTTATATTTGTTATAGCTGTACAAAAGAGAGATAAAGAAAAAGATAAGGAAGTGGAAGACCAACCTTTTAGTTTGTGCTAGGTGGTTGGACATATTGGATTTTGGGGTGAGTAACATATATGTTTCTTTACTTGTTATTTTTGTATATTGTTTCCTTGAATCTTCCCTAAGAAATTGTACTATTATTAAAGTTTCTTGATTATGTAGCCATTGTTAATTGAATCCTTGATATATATAAATATATTGATTAATGTTCATTATTGGATAATATTTTTACTTACCCTATATATGGGATCATTGACAGTACTACTCTCCCGATGGAGTAGATGTATGTTCATCGGGCATTGCGCACAGTGTATTGTATTGGGGACCCTATCTAGGAGGGGGTTAAGGTCCTAGGCATACAGTCTAATCAACTGTATGACTGTTAATATGCTACTTAACTGCAGTCTCTGTCCATTATTCATTGGATTTTGCTAACTGTCATGGATATAGAACATTTGGTTCACAGTCTTTTCTTGCAAGTGACCAATGTTACTGATTATATAATTGTTCCTATTGAACTATATTGTACTTGAAACTTGATATTGAATTCCATTGGAAACCTTGTTTCTTGGCATTGATATTATTATCTTAGAATATTTTAATTTGTTATTGAATGACCTTTCTTGTGAGCACCTAGCCTCACAAGTGAGGGAATATATATATTATTTACTGAGATTCGTCTCACCCCATTGTGGTTTATCCTTTTCAGGGTTTGATAAATAGCGACGATTCAATTTCCTCTCTCTTCCTTCAGGAGTGGAATCTTCCTTATCTTCGTAATGACTCCTTATTTGTATTTATGGATCTTTCTATAGTAGCTCCATGATATGTAATAATGAATTTAGTAATGTCAATGTAAAGTGAAGTTATGTTACTGAGATGTAATTATTACACTATATATGCACTGTAAAGTATTGGATTGGAGACAATGTGGCATGTACATTATAGTAGGGGCTGAGTATGGGAATAGAAATGTTGTTTTGTACAGGTTGTGTTATTGTTGATTATGAAGAGACGGACTTTGGGTCTTGGGTACTAGATTGTAAAAGTAAAGTAGTTATGGCAAATTTTCTATAAAAATACAGAATGAGATTCTACGGATTTAGATAGCCTTATGTCTTCCCCATACCTTAGGACCGTCATATCTCCTAGAATGGGGGATGTGACATTATTTGAACTAAATTAAAAAGAAAAAGGGTTTAAGTGAATCAAATGATATATTTCAGAGGCTTATATATATTTGCTTAATTAAAAAATATTTGTTCATAATTTTTCACAAATTTAAATTATCTCAAAGTTATTACATAAATAATTAAAATATTATTCGTAACATATAAGATAATGACTCGTAGTATATAAGCTGGAAGGTTCATA
>CANXYC011147477.1:0-33054 GCA_948193065.1 Aleurites moluccanus | reverse complement strand
TATATATATATATATATATATACACAAATACATACAAAGTACATATGCATGACTCACCTCCACAAAGCAATAATTCAAGCTATAGCTCAGAAAATCCTATCAAGCTCCAAATCAACTCAAAAATACTTTAATGCTCCAAGTCTAACACATTTCAACAAATCACAAATTTAAGGTTTTTCTTACCCAACATTATCCATATCAAATTCTTGCAATTAAAGACTCTCTAAAGCTTCATTTAGTTAGTTCTTAAACTTAATTTAACCATTCTCAAAGAAAATTATGAAAGAATAGAAGAATTGGTACTATTCATGTTACTATTCACCATTTGCCCTAATTCTTCCAACAACTAAAATCTATGGCCATAAATACATATAACATACTCCCTATAGCTCATACACAAATATTCTAACAACTTATAATCTCAAATCATAATAGAAATTGAGTTCTAGAGAAAATACATCTTTCTCCTCAAATGGAGATTTTTGAAGAAATCTTGAACTTGAGATGATTTAATAATCTTTTTATAGTATTTGCCTTTCAAAATAAAGCATTAATGACTTAGAAATACAGATGGAATGAATTTAGGATTTGGTAGTTGAGAAATAAAGAAGAGAGAGAAAATTATTTAATTTTTGGATGGGCGACAGATGAGTTGATATATATATAAAACCCGACGTTCAATGCCCGTCAAGGTTAACCTTTCACTCCCATGAAATGAATTTGATGAAAATTTGAAATTCAAACAGAAACTTTTTATACGCTTGTGAACATATGGTTCACGACCGTGAAGGTATACTTCACGCACATGAAAACAGGTGATGAGGCATTCTCAGCTTCTGTCTAACCTAACTTAACAAAAACTCCACCAAACACAACTTAACATTAAAAAACTCTCTCTAAGAGCTATCTATAACCAACATATCACTCTCTAACAGATAATACCAATAGAAAATAAAATAGAACATAACAGAGTATCAGAATTTATCATAGCACAAATAAATTCATTTAGAAATAACCAAACAGAGTATAGAACATAAACAATACAGATAGAGGGTATTACAGTGCTATTCTGTTAATAAGGAATCGGATGATGATTGATTTGATTGAGATGATTGATCGGAGTGACAACTATTATGATGTTTAGTTCAGATTCTACTTAACATATAGGTCATAATCCTTATTTTGTAAAATTTACAACTGTCATATTATAGTTTTCTTGATTAACTAGTAGTTAGACTTATTATGTGTTTTATAAGCTTTATACTTTCTCGTTCCTTAGTACCAGTCACTTGCCCTCAAGTTTGGGTCGTCACGTACATTTTTTGGGTTTTACTGAAGGAATTGAAAATAATTGATGTTCAGTGATGATGTCGGTTTGATTATAGTAGTTGGTAATGGTAGTTGAATATGAGAGATAAAGTGAAAAGAAAGATGAGAGAGAGAAATGAGAAATGAGAGAGAAAGACAATTTTTGGAGTTAGATTTTTGAGATTAGGGATGAGGGTATTTTGAAATAAAATTTTTAATTTTAATTTATTTAATAGAAAAGTTGAAAAAAATGGAAAATTTATGGAAATGCAATTATGTATAATGCTTTTCACAAAAATGATCTCCATTTCATATTAACATATTTATAACCTCTACATGACAAATTTTCCTTTGAGACTCTGTTATGAAAGCTTTCCCTTCTTCTTTTTTTTTTTTTTTCACTCCCATCATTCTTACATTGAATTTTGCTACTAATCAAGCTTTCATTCTTTCTTCTTCTAACTGTCCTCTCATTCTCATTCCCTTCTTCTTATTCTTGTCAGATCTGGTAGTTTTGGTAAATAATTCATATTTGCTTTGATAATACAAATTATTGTTCGCATTTTTTTCTTTCCTGCATTAACGTCATCACTTATTACATATGTTTCCAAATCTCATCTTGCCTTATTTATCAAGCGATAGATTTTACCTAAGATCAAGCAATGACGGTATATGAACCTAATGAGCAATGTCGAAATTGCGTTGGGCTTCTAGTTCGTATCACCTAATTATTTTTGCTAATATTTTTGTACGTTTTCCATATTTGTCTATCTATTTCGATTAAACATGAACTGGGTAAACTAACTTTTGAACACTTTTCGACCATATATCGACACTATTTCAACATCAATATAAGCAGTAACATAATATAGAGTCATTGTCAATTATATTTAGACTCCATTTCAAAATTTTCAACTCATTTTCGACTATTTCAACTTTATTTCGACTATGATTTGACTTATTTTTTACTCATTAAATGTAGGTCGAAAATTAGTCAAAGTTTGTCAAAATTAAGTCCTAATAAGTCGAACACTATTACTTTTTTGTTGTATAATACTAATGATTGTTTATTTTTATCATTCTTTTATTTCAGGGTTATATCATTAATGATCAAATAAAGGACTTCTTCGTCTGAAAGCTTGTCGACATCTTTGGTTGAAAAAAAAATCTTGAATAGGGGTAGTGAAATAGAGCATGAAGCATTTATTAAAAATAGCACTTAATGGCCATGTTATTTGGACCCGTTAATATTGAAACCGTCAAATTTTGAAACTCTCACTCTTTAAAATTGGTGAACTATAATTAATGCAAGTGATGGTTTCCAAAGGGGTTTGGAGGTTATAAATGTAACTCCTTCTTCCCAGTATATTCCAACCCTTCAATCCTTAATAAAAAGTTAAAATTAGTCGAAATAGTTCTGCACATAGCCTTTGACGTTATGAATCATTCTCATTTCTTGCCCGTGGCGACTATTTACAGTCAATTTATTTTTAAGTGTACTTGATTATAATCAATTTACCTCTGCATATTTGTCACGCTATAATAATGAATGATCTGTGAAGAAATATAATTTTCTTTTTGTTATTCATCTTTACTTATCCATGAGGTAACTGATAGTGGATCAAAAATATATATATATATTTTTAAATGTACGTAGCAAAAGCTTCCTCAGAGAAGTTATCATCTTCCCTAAAGAAGTTATCATCTTCATGTAATGTAAGATAATTTGTCATCTCATATAATCTGTGTATCTATATTGTATGTTGTTTTATAATGATAAATAATGATTTTTTATATGACTTATTTTTTTATTAACCATTAATTTTGACTATTAAATATTTTATTTCGACTTATTTTTGGAATAATCATAACTAATTTTGAAAAATGAATTTATTTTAATTAATTTTGGCTATTTAAAATTCAATTTCGACTTAGTTTTGAATTAATTATGCATTACGTTTAAAATTTGACTAGATTTTATACAATTCAGAATTAATTTTGACTAATTAGTGGTTAATTATCAGTTTTGATATGTTTCAATTGATAATAGAGTTGAAACATATCAAAACACAATCGACAATAAATATAATGTTGATTTAATGAATATATGTAGCTAAAAAGAAAAATTTAATACAATTCATTATTTATCGACCTTGTTTCGATTTAGTTGCGACCTTGTTTCGACTTTTAATTGGGTCGAAACAATGTCGAAATCATGTCAAAACCTTTTTTATTAACACATATGTCTCCAAAAATATATATATTGATGCAAATTGCTGAATAAGATTAAATTACAATAAAAAACAATGTTATCTCATCTACAATCGATTGCATTTTCTCAATTTTATTTTCATTCTAGAAAATCCTAAATCAATCAATATTTTATCAAATGTCCATCGAAAGTATAGATGATATTGAAAATATGGATGACTTGCGAGTTTGAAAAACAGTTTGATAATAAAAAAAAAAAATTTAAAAAAAGATATGATAATGAAGAAAAATAATAAAATACAAAGACGGTTTGATAACGAAGAAGAACGATAAAGAAGGATGGTTTGATTTGAAATAGAATGGTTAGGTGGTTTTTTGATTTTCCTCAATTAAAATAAGAACAATTGTGTCATTATGGATATTTGAATGTCATGATTTTAATTAAAATGAATGTGGTCAATTTTTTAAAAAACATTACGCAATTTTATTTCCATAAATTTTCTAAAACTTTTTGGAGGAAAAAGACTAAATAGTACGATAGAATTAAAACTGTGGATGAGCTTTTTAAAAAGTTGGAATGAGTTAATTAATTTGATAAAATCTCAGAGAGGAAAAAGTAATTCATCCATTTTAAGATTACTAGTCATTTTAAAACCTCACAGCCTCTCGTCGGCAATCCCCACTTCCTGGTTTCGTCTTTCTGCTCCATAGCAATTAACAAAGACTCCCGCCATTTTTGAAACGTACAAGCATAAATTATGGTAAGTTGCGCGTCGTTTGGCATCTGGATAACAATATACTCTCCTTTTCCCGTGGTTAAATTATTCAGGAATAGTAACAATATTAGATTCAACAAGGATTATGGATTTCGTTTCCCAAAGCAAGTTTTCTGTTTGGGGCAGAACAAAGCAAGTATTCACTATGACAGTCTCAGAGTATTGGAATGGGATAAATTGTGTGATTTGGTCTCTTCCTTCGCCGGTACTTCATTGGGTCGCGAAGCCACTAAGGTTACTCTTGTTATTCTTCATTTCTTGCTTATTTACTTGCCTTTTGATAATCTTTGATTCAAGAAAATTGAATAATTAAGAAATTGAGAGTGAGAAGCAGTAACCCTTTTCATGTTAGCTTTAGTTTTGATGAATGGCAGCATTGGCAGGTCCAATTATGGTCTTTGAATAGGAAGTATGAAGAAACTTTGAGACTTTTGCAAGAAACTAATGCAGCTGTGGAAATGCACAAGCATGGTGCTTGCCGCTTGGACTTTACTGGCATCAATCTTCTTCTGGTTAGTCACTTCCTTTTATTATAGCCATTTCTCTATCCAAGTGCCTTATTTTGTTTGTTCTCCGAAAAAAAAAAAGGTGAGATCTGCTATCCAAAATGCTCGGAGGGGTTTGCCAATCAGTGCAAATGAAGCAATGGCTGTTGCAGCTAAGCTAGAGTTTGTGGATGTTTTGAAGCTTAATCTCGAAGCTACAATCAAGGAAGATGCTGATTGGTACAATAGCTTTATGCCTCTTTCCCAAATGGTAATAAGGATTGGAGACTTTTATTTTTTATTTTTTCCCTTTGTTTCGATGAGTATGCTTGTAAAGATTCACTTATTGTTTCTTATGCTCTTTCTGAATATATACCACTTGCAGATAATGGAACTGACTATAAATCGACCATTAGTTAGGATGATATATCAAGTTATAGATGAAGATGGCTCTGTCAAAGACTCTGCTGTTTGTTCCTTATTTCTTTTAACTGAGTTTTTTTACACATACTGACAATTCTATTGCACACACTTTCCTTTTCTAACATTATTGCTTTCATTTGTGTGGTCTTATTTTGAATTTTGTTTCCTTGCTTAGAGTTCTGCCCTGAAAAGATCACGTGATCAAGTTCAGATGCTTGAAAAAAGGGTAAAGTCTATCCTTTTCTCTATTCCTCACAGCCCAGCTAATGTTGGGATATTTCAGCAATTTTATGCAAAAACTCTGAGTTGGCACCAATTTATAATAGAAAAAGAGTTACTAATTAAAGTCTTAACTGGATAATTGTAGCCAACAACATGTTGATATTATCATGTAAATTTTAAAGGTAGCAACTCAGTACGTGCCTCATCAATATGCATATCCATCACCATCTGTATCATGGATGCTGTATTGCATATTGTAACACTATCTATAACTATTCTTTTATCAATTTTTTGTTGAGAAGATGGGGCAATGTTTTGTTGTTGAACCCTGGATGTTGTATAACACTCACTGGCAATATTTTCCTCAATAAATCGGATGTTGAAAATGATGCTTTTGGCTTTTATAGTTCTTTGCAGTGCTTGCAAAATTTACTTGAGGGAGGATATCCATTCCCTGTGTCATATTTGTGTATTTGCCTGGGCCAAAACCCTTACTGACTGCTGAGTGGTCTTTCAAGTTTTGGATGCCAATTTCTATGTCATGGGTGCAACCACTATTCTATGCATTTCCAGAGTTAAATGTCTCAATTGGAAATTTATTTTGATGTATGAGTGCAATATTCTTTGTATTTGTTGTTAATTTGACAAATATTTTCTGATTAATAATTTGAGTTGCTAGGTACATCTTCTTAATGAATCTTAAGGTGGTATTGGTAGCCATGGAGCCACATATCTCTCCATTTTTGGCTAATACTGACATATTTGCCCTACATTGTCATCCATATCTTTTCAGTTTTAACTGTGTTATTGCGGGTCTTTTCTTCAGTTATATCAGTTAATGGAGAGCATAATTAGGAATGATATGAAAGAAGCATCCTTTCTGGTAAGATGGGATTTAAAATCGAGTTTTCTCTTTTCCCTTTTTCTAGCATCTTTATGTTTTGGGTCCCAGCCACTGTCATAGTATTGTTCAGGAAGTGAGTAAAGTTGATGGCAGATGGTGTATAAAATCAGGGACAAATCAGCTGTCAAGTTTCAAGGGTCTTTTGTTGTCCGGGTATGTAAAATTACTTCCACAACATTCTTCAGTCATTTCACATGAATATATTGGTTGCTGTTTCATAAGTATTGTGTATTTATGTGTGAGATAGGGAGAGAGATTTTTCTTTATTGTGCTGTGTGGATAAATAAAGGCAAATGCTCTCTTCCTCTCAAAGAAAAAAGAAAAAATCTACTTCTCAGCAAACAAAAAGAAAAAAAAAATCTACTTCTCAGTGCAAGTGTTGCCAACCATGATGCGACTGTGAGAAAAATGGCAATATCATCAAGGCCCAATACAGATACTGTCTACTAATATTAACTCAACGGTGAAAATTCTAAATAATTCATGGTAATTATATTATAATCATACAGAAACTATCATGAATAAGACTTCCATCTCTGTTCTTTTTTTAATTGAAAAACTTTAATCTTATATTACCCATAGATTTTGATAATTTTTGGCTAGTTAATATTTTCAAATGACAAAACTAGAATGAGATTATTTGTTACATTACATGATTTAATTTGAATGATATATATAAATGACTCCTTAAGACACTTTTGTGGGTTTGTTTGGCATTTTTGTTTAAGTTGTAGTTGAGAGAAACATAATGATGAAAATGTTGATTAAAGATCATTAAATTTTGGTGAATTCCGCATGTTCTAGTCATAAAAGCTAAATAACAGCTATACAACACTCCCTAAATTGCTTTTCCGATCACATCTAAAATGGTGCTTTTTTGGTAAAGCAATTTAAACTTCATTGCCAAATAGACTATATGTAGCATAGAAATAAGATTGACATTAAAGTTTCTATCAATTCAAGTTTTAGCAATTGAGAGTCTAAATTGTGTTTGATAAATCTGAAATTATGCTAAAATAACTTTAGTAAAGCTGCTTTTTCCGCCCTTTTTACCCAAAATATTCTTTTGTTTCAACTAGATTTTAATTGATGGGGCCTCAATACATTAAAAGTTTTAAATTTCATTACTGAAGGATAATATGCTACTGTAGTGCTTCAGGCAGGGGAAGCATTTTAGAACCACTCTCAGCAGTATCTTTAAATGATGAGCTGCAAAGAGCAAGAGCTTCAGTGGCAAAGGCAGAGGCAGATGTGCTTTTGATGTTAACAGAAAAGGTTGCTGGCTTCATTTAGTGAAATTTATATCGATATCTATATTTTCCTGTCAGTTATCATGTTTTTGTTTTGATGTAATCTATGCAGATGCAAAAGGATCTTGATGACATTGAAAATGTTTTGAACAGTGTAATTCAACTAGATGTGGTAGGTGTCTATCACTCTGCCGTGTCTCTGTTTCTCATGCTAACATCATCTATTAATTAAGGTTTTCAGAGTAAATTATAGGTATCTCCATCTTCTTAAGTGACATGTTCTGATTGAAAAAAAAAATGTACATCAGGAAATTAAAGAGTTTAGCCAACCTCTCAAATTTGGAGGTTTTATTTTCTGTCGTCGTAATTTTGTTCGGCTTCTATTGGGAATCCTTTTGCGTAAATATTGGGGATGCTTATTGAAACTTGGCTAAAATATTCTGTCTAAATCTATGACATCAGGTTTTTGATTGATTTTAGTACTCACTTAGGTTTAAGGCGACGTTGTGCCATCTGTTACCCAGGATTTTAAATATTGTCCATTATGTAATATATTCGGATTTCAGAGGCTTGATACATTTCTCTCAGATATGTGTCTGTGATTTTAAATTTATAGCGAAATAGCATCATGTCGGCTGAAACATCTGATTTGGATGTTATGCCCCCAGCATTGCAAACACTGTAATGCCTGTTACCCCAGTAATTCTTGTTGGCAACATTTTTTTTTTTCTTTTAAAGGGTTCTCTTCTTTTTCCCTGAAACCCCCAACTATTTCAAGCATGACCCTTTTTTATAATTGTGAAAATTTCACAGTAGAAATGTTTGATTTAGTCCAACTCAAATTGATTCCTTCTGATGCTGCAACACTGCAACCGATGCTGTTATTTAAAACCCTGCTTTTACCTTCAGTTTATAGATCAAGAAAATATAGTTGCTGATACAAGTCTCAACAGAAATTCCTTTAATAGATGGATTTGTAATTGTATTTTCAGATAAAAATGCACAATTTTAGTGCCCTTGCTTATGTGAATTAGCTAAATATTCTGGCGATTTGTTTCTTATTCTGATTCTCTTCATATAGATCAATGCCCGGGCAACTTATAGTCTTTCATATGGAGGTGTATGTCCTGATTTATATACACCAGAGGACATGGAAGGATTTTTCTCTGCTGAAGCATCAGAGAAGAAGGCTCCGGAGGCATCATATCCCTTAAGGAGAGAATGGATATTGTATATGCCTAAAGCTTATCATCCTTTATTACTTCAGCAGCATAGGCAAAATCTGGAGAAGGCACAGAAGGATGCCAACAATGCTACCACTGTAAGAGTTGCAGCAAGTTAATGAGCTTGAGTTGTGAATTTGTTTTCATTGGATTAAGCACAAAAAGTCCTGAACTTTTTCTTCTATCATGTCTGACCTTTCGAAAATGACCAATTTGACCTATACTCTAGCATATGAGGTGCAATTCCAGCCAGGTGATAGAAACTCATTTCATTGTATTTAAATTCAGCTTTCAATATGGTCATGGTACAAGGATATAGCAGCAGAAAGATAGGCCTATTGGTAGTAGGCTAGGGGTGCACACGATTTGGTTTGGGCAGTTTCAAGGTTTTTTCAAACCGAACTGATAATAGCGGTTTGAAAAATTCAAACTGAACCAAACTAGTAAGAGTAATTGAACCATCCAAACCGTAGATATACGGTTTAAACAGTTTGATTTGGTTTTTGACGATTTATTAGTTTTAAAATTTTAATATATTTTTTTATATTGCACTTGAATTTAAAATAAATATAATTATTTAACCTTTTAAATCATAATAAAATTATTAATAATTTTTAAAATTATTAATAGTACATCAAGATTTTATTATAAAAAGTCTATTTTTTAATTTATAATGCTATAAATCTACTAAATACAAACAGTAAATATCAAAATATATAATTTTGTGTGTATGGCGGTTTTGTTCATTTTGGTTTGGCAGTTTTGAAAGGTAAAACCCTAACCAAACTGATCTTTCGGTTTGTAAATTATTCAAACCAAACCAAATCATCAATTATATAAAACCACAGTTTATGGTTGGCTTGTGAACACCCCCATAGTAGGCCACCAAGTTTATCAAACTTTCTGTAAGTAAATTTTACAGGTCATGTAATTTAGGTGGCCCACCCACAATTCGCTTAATAGCTAAGTACGGGATAAATTGCTCATTCCCAACCAAAGTATGACCATAATTGCAAATTAAGAAAAAGTTCAATACTTTTTTGAGTGATCAACCCCTTCTCATTTCTCATTAAAAGTACCGCAAGTTGAAAACTTCATCTAATGGTATATGTTTTATATTTTTCTCTATTTCCTGTTGTTTTCTGATTTCGAAAATCAAGAGAAAATGCCAAGGAAATAATGGTACATGGAAAGGAGAAACAGATGTGGATACTTCATCCTTAGAAGTGCAGGTATCTTTTTAATATTATTGATTGCTTATTAAAATAGCTGAGTTTTTTTTTTTGTGCTTTTGCCTTTGCCTCTAAAATTTATGACATTTTTTTGGTGGATTATAACACTGTTTTGAATCCAAAGGCAAACTTTTTCATGGATACCAGGTGTCTACATTGGAGCAAGCTCATCCAGTTCCAGTCGATTTTTTTATTGCCCGGAAGACAAGGGTCCTTGTTATTACTGGCCCTAATACTGGTGGAAAAACTATTTGCTTAAAGACAGTTGGTTTGGCTGCTATGATGGCAAAAGCAGGTTGATTCAACATTAGTATTTTTTTAGTGATTCAACACCAGATTGATTCTTTTTGAATTGGGGAGCCAACAGTTCTTATCTCATCTGATTGATACATTTTGGTGCCTTATCAATGTTGTGTTTTTAATGCTGTTATGTTTATATGATGTTGGAATATATCTACAATGGTAAACAGAAAAAGATGTTTCCATTGGGTATTAAATAAAGGAAGTTTGAAACCAGTTATAAGATAGAAAAATAGTCTGAGATTCCAATCCCCAATGAACTGAGCTGAATTGTTTGTATCCTGATATCAGTGATGGAAATGTTATGCAACTTTATCTCTGAACCTACTGTTTTCATTAGATATCACACTTGACAATTTTTTTTTATAATTTTGTTTTTATTTAAGATCTTCATATTATGTGTGACCTTCTACAAATTTGTTCAACATTGCAGGTCTTCATGTGTTGTCTTCTGAATCTGTACAACTTCCTTGGTTTGATTATATTTTAGCTGATATTGGTGATGAACAGTCCTTGTCCCAGTCTTTATCTACATTCTCTGGCCATTTGAAGCAAATAAGTGTAAGTAGAATATTTCTTTTGTGGATTTATTTCAGCTTATTTGTGGCTGTTCTCTGTTTTTTTGTGCTACACAAAATACTTAGCTTGCTTGGACTAATTTGTATTCATTTATTTATTTTTGCAAATGTTGGATATGTATTCCAGTGTTTACTCTGTATGTATACTGCTTTTGATGCAATTGTAAGTTAATACTATCTTTGCATCTGTTCAGCCATTCTCACATGCTTTCCAGACTGAATAATGTTAATGAGAATTATTAACATTTGAAATATTGCAATGATCATAGCTCATCAAATTCAAAGGATTGCAAATTGTTTAGAAGATCTTTGCTATAAGTCTTTTGTGCAATCTGTGGTCTCTTTTTTCTAAACTATATTGTTGAGAGGGAAATTATGCAAGTTAACTGATTTATCATGCAGGCCATTCGATCTCAGTCGACAAATTGCTCACTGGTGCTACTCGATGAAGTACGTTCCGAAACTTTTAATTTCTTTATTTTTGGTCATTATTTATTTGATATTTTACTACTGTTATCTCGGCTGGAGCAACATTTGATGATATATAACTATGAGGTTAAGAGTTTAATCTGCTAACTCACAGAATTGGGGAGGCAAATAATAATGCAAACGGTACATTGATGCATACCTCTTGCATATTTCAGGTTGGTGCAGGGACAAATCCACTTGAAGGAGCTGCACTAGGGATGTCACTGCTTGAATCATTTGCTGATAGTGGTGCTTTATTGACAATAGCTACAACACATCACGGCGAACTTAAATCCCTGAAATACAGGTATGTAGTAGATATAGTAAAGATGTGATTATTGTGCTGGGAATGCATGTGTCAATCTGTTCATATCTCTATTTCAGATTGTCCTGATCAATTAATGCTAATAGTGGATCACTGTTAGTTTAAGCCAAAGTCAAGCGTCAATACATAGTTCATGCATTGACATAAGACAGAGACTTATTGCCTGCTCAGTGTTCTTGGTTTCACATTAAAACTTTTGCTTCTTTGGCAGTAATGGCACCTTTGAAAATGCTTGTGTGGAGTTTGATGAAGTTAATTTAAAGCCAACTTACAAGATTCTCTGGGGAGTACCAGGTTTTCCCTCTGAGTTGCATGATTATTTCACATTTTTTAGTCTAAACTGATGTTTGGGTTTATTGAAGCTGTCCCTTGATCATGTTATTTATTTCTTCCTCTTCAGTGTGGTAATTTGGATTTAACCATTAAGGATACAAAGAAAGGTTGCTGAGTTTAAATTAGGAACAGAACCTTCATGCTATTTCCCATGCAGTTGTAAAATTTCAACATTCAGTATGATGTATTCTGGCCTATTAAAATAGAGAAAGTTCAAAATTGAAACAGAACATAAGCCTTTAGGAATAGGTTCTCGTATTCCTACTAACTGATATTGCAGATCTAACCTGAGCTATGTTGCATTTCAAAGCTAGGGCAACTGTGACTGCATTCTACTATGCTTACTATAGCTGATATATTGGTGGTGGGTGGTAACATTCATTTGTACATGATAGTGTATATCTGAATCGTGAAACTTCCTCAAATATTTGTTGAAATGTGTTAAATGCTTGAGATTTGGTTGCTGTACTGATTCTTTCAAATTTCAAATAGATTAATGCCTGTACAAAACAATAATGTGTGATACATCTAATGTAAGTACCATCTCTTTCATTGTTACCTGAGTGAGTCTGCCACGTGGTTAATCAGAAACAGGGGCAGAAACACATTAAAGTGGTTTCAGCAAGGAGGGGAAACTCGGGATGGAAGCCACTAGGTTTATTGGGTAACATATTAGGTGGCACTTGAACACTAAAGTTGTCAATGAGTTATTGTAGGGAGGAAAAGCTAGGATATACTTGCTTATGAGTGTGATGTGTGTGTGTGTGTGTGAGAGAGAGAGAGAGAGAGAGAGAGAAGCTAAGCTACATTTTTTTTTTCATAAACTAAACATGGCATGCAAAGTAACAAGTGGTGAGGGATGGTGTAAAATTGTGAGCTTGCAAGTACTAATTTGAATAAGTTGCCTGTTATTGGTATAAATTTCTAATAACTTCTTTAGCTCTCTTCTAATGTAAATACTGATTAGTCTTCTGCTCATTTATTGACATTGCAAGGTAAATTCTGACATGGTGTAGATTATAGGGAGGGAGGGAGGAAGTTGAGGGCTTGGCATGATCAATTTTAGTTTTCCAAGTTTTAGAAATATGATCCTTATTAATTTGACTTGCATTTCCCTATGTAATCAACAGAGAAAGGAATGGTTCTTAATGTTTACTCATAGGAATCTATACATGTATATATACAGATTAATCTATCTATATTAGGAAAGAATATTGATTCTATGATTCTAAATCCCTAAAATTAAGCCTATGTATAGGTTGTAACACTCCCTCTCAAGGTGGAGCACAAATATTAATCATGCCCAATTTGTTACAGATATAATTGACCCAGTGTAGTCAAAGGTGCATAGGGCGCATGCCTAAGCGCCAAGGCGAGGTGAGACAAGGATTAAGGTTTGCACTTCTAGATTATACAGGCAAGTTGCGTTTAACTAGGAGTGTGCCTTATGCACTTAGGCAAGGATTTTGGAAGGCAAGAGGCGCACACCTATTTACATTTGAGGGTTCTGATTTTTTTTACCTAAAAGTTCAATTTTTTTCTTTTATTTTTACTTAGTAAATAAGGGTAGTTTGGTATTTTTAGTTATTTTTTCCTGCTAGGAATCTAAAAGACGTTTTATTATTCATTTTAGGGTTTTATTAGTGTATATCTTATAAAGTTTTTATCTCTTAGTTAAAGAAGTTACAGAGAAGTCTAATCAAATACAAATTCTTTGGCTACATCCCTCTCTTTTATGTTTCTTCTATTGCATATTCTGCTTTTTTTTTTTTTTGTATTTCTTTTTCCTAATTTTCTTTTTTGTTAATGAACTTTTTTTTTTAATCTCTCCATCTCTTCTTTCTCTATCTTCTTTTTTTTTTAATTATTTTTTTCCTAATTTTATAGAACACAGTAATTTGAATGAATATTTTAGTGATGGATTTTAGGGATATTTCTTGTTGAGTTCTAGAGTTGTTTTTTACCAAGTTTAGGGGGTGTTTTCTGTCAATTGTGCTGAGTTTAGGATATACAAAGTTTGAGGACTATTTTATGTTAAGTTTTAGGACTATTTTGTGGCTAATCTTTATGGTTGTTTTGTGATAAGTTTTAATGTTTTTTTTTTTTTGTTCAAACTTGTCAATTGTTTGCTTTGTATTTTTTTTTTGGACTTAGATGTGTTAAAAATTTCTTCATTGTCCTAAAGATATAGAATATGCCTATATAGGTGTTATGTTACTGTTTTAACAATCTATTAGATATTATTGGAATTTTTTAGAATCCAGCGCCTTGCTTCGCTTGGTCGAGCTTTGTTGCGCCTTGTGCCTCAGGAGATAAGAGGACCTATTGCCTTGAGTGTGCCTTGAGCTTTTGACTACCTTGAATTGACTCAAGCCCCATTGAGAGTCTTTGTGAAAATATCTCTTAGTTCTCCAATTTTCATATATCCTGTAGATATCAAATTTTGTTGCACCTTTTCACGAATAAAATAACAATCATCTCAATATGCTTAATTCGTTCATGAAACACAAGATTAGAAGTAATATGTAAAGTAGCTTGGTTATTACACCAAAATTTTGCTAGGATTGAAACTTTAAGACCAACTTTAGTTAAAAGTTGATATATCCACATTATCTCACACAATGACTATACCTTAGCTCTATATTATGATTCTGCACTGGATCGAGATACAACATTTTGCTTCTTCCTTTTTCATGAAATCAGATTTTCTCCAACAAAAACACAGTAACCAATAGTGGATCTACATGCAATCTTGGAACCTGTCCAATCTGCATCTGAGAAGCACTCAATGTGATTGTGTCCATGTCTATACAATATCCCTCGTCTAGGAGCTCCTTTTTGGTAACACGATCTGTTCTATAGCTGCCTAATGGTGAACTGTTAGGGAAGACATGAATTGACTTTCAATACTGACAAATTATGCAATATCATGACAAGTTACTGTAAACTAGTTCAATTTTTCAACTAGTCTTTTATACTTCTCAGGATCTACAAATAAATCTCCATCTTTTGTGAGTTGTAGATTAGGAAGCATTGGAGCACTGCATGATTTAGCCCCTAACTTCCTAGTCTCAGTTAACAAGTCAAGCATGTATTTCCTCTGAGATAACAAAATGTCTTTCTTGCTTTTTGTCATCTCAACTCCTAAGAAATATTTTAGCTTTCCTAAATCTTTCGTGTAAAACTGACTATGAAGAAATAACTTCAGAGATGAAATTCCCATAGTCATTTCCAGTAATGACAATGTCATCCACGTATAGAATAAGGAAAATGATGCCAGATGCATATTGTTTATAGAAAACTGAGTGATCAGATTTACTCTTATTCATTCCAAACTTTTCAATTGCCTGACTAAATTTTTCAAACCAAGCAATGGGGCTTTGTTTCAAATCATATAGAGACTCACGAGTATAACAAAGTTCCCCATACTGTCCTTGAGCAAAAAATCTAGGTGGTTCCTTCATATGAACTTCTTCCTGGAGATCTCCATATAAAAAGACATTTTTGATGTCCAGTTAATGTAAAGGCCAATCATGATTAGTTGCCATAGAAATGAATAACCGAACAGAGGTCAATTTAGCAACAAGAGAAAATGTGTCAGAATAATCCACACCATAAGTCTAAGCATAGCTTTTAGCCACATGACGGGCTTTAAGGCGAGCCACTGAGCCATCAAAATTGAATTTGACTGTAAACACCCATTTACATCCAACAACCTTCCTTCCTGCAGGTAAGTTCACTAAATCCCAAGTACCATTAGTATCTAAGGCATTCATCTCCTTTATTGTAGCATCACACCAGCCAGGATGAGACAAGGCTTGATGAATAGATTTTGGAATAGTCACAAAATCAAGGGAGGCAACAAAAGAACAAAAGAAGAAGACAATTGATTGTAAGAAACAAAAGATGAAATAGGATAAGTACATTGACGTTTACATTTGCGAAGGACAATTGGTAGATCAAGGTTACTAGTTATTGGATTTGATGTCAAAGAAGATACAGGTGCCAAACATATATCAGGAGGGTCTCGTCGTCGGGAATATAGATGACAAATAGGCGGCGGCGGCGGCGGCAGCGATTGGGTAGCATAAGATGTAGAAGTGGTATTAGAAGATTGACATGCGACCTTATAAATTAACAGCTCATCATCCTCCCCTTTAATGGAAGAAGCAGAAGAAGTGGGAAAGAAAGGAATATGTTCTACGAAGGTAACATAAACTGACACAAGATACTTACTAAGACTAGGACAATAGCATTGATATCCTTTTTGTAAATGAGAATAACCCATGAAAACACATTTCAAAGATTTGGGATCTAATTTAGTTATCTAGGGACGAACATTACGAGCAAAACAAGTACTACCAAATATGCGAGGTTCAATAGGAAATAAGGGTTTAGTAGGAAAAGGGATACTATAAGGAGCCTCACCATGAAGAACAGATGAAGGCATGTGGCCATGAAGAATAGATGAAGGCATGTGGTTAATAAAAAAAATGCTGTAGCAATTGTATCAACCCAAAATTATTTAGGAACATGCATTTGGAACAGGAGTGCATTGGCTGTCTCAAGGAGATATATATTTTTCCTTTCAACAACACCGTTTTGAGATAGTGTGTCCATACAAAATGATTGATGAAGAATGCATTATGAGTCATGTAAGTTTGAAAAAAATTGGAAAAATATTCTTTGGCATTATCACTTTCTCAATGTATGCATAAAAATATTAAACCAAGTTTTAACTTCAGCACAAAAGGCACTAAAATGTGAAAATAATTCAGAATTATTAAAGTTCATGAAACTGTACACATATGAGCTTATAAGTAGGTAATTATTGAAACCCATTTATATAAAATCAATTGACTTGTACTAGGTCCCAACATCCACTCACTTACAAGTCTTTTATATATTTTCTCATTATTCAATGTGGGACATGAGTCCCAGAATTTAGTCTGTTTGGATATGAAGTTTTGATACCATATTGTTATGAACCTTGGGAGAATCACACCCTAAAAGCTAACTCAAGAGTTTGAGAGCTCAAAATCCATATAAAACCCACATTGAAATCTTATATTTTCAATGTGGGATTCATCAAGTCCCATACCTTGACCAAATATGATCGTAACATTACCCTGCGGTTGAATAGCCGACGTCCAAAGCGGCTTTTACTCCTACCGATACTGGCCCGAACTCGGATTATTTTTTCTCGAGACTACAGTAATTTTAATCTGACCTGTAGGATATTCCTACTGAGTCTCGAATTGTTCGCACGCACAATGCTTCATAAAATAAAACCAAGTTACAATAGAAAAATCATCAATAAAAGTAACAAAATACTATTATCCAGTTTTGGACATAATAGGAGATAGACTTCGAACATTTGAATGAACTAACTTAAAAGGAAAACTAGCTCTTTATTGACTCGAGGAACAGAAGACAGACGATGATGTTTGGCAAATTGACATGACCCACAATCTAGAAAGACACATTATGAAATTGTGGACATAATTTCTTCAATAGAGGTAAAAACGGATGTCCTAATCGACAATGTGCTTCAAAAAGTGTTAAGACACCTGAACAAGCAATAGACCTAGGCACCTGGGTATCCAAAATGTAGAGACCCTTTGATTCATATCCTTTACCAATAATATTCCTCGTCATAAGATCCTGAAAACGGTAATAGTCAGGAAAAAATAAGATACAACAATTCAGAGTATAAATAAGTTTGCTCACATACATTAAACTGAAAAAAATCTTGGTAGACTTAATACAAAAGATAAAAAAAGTAATGGAGTAAGATGAACAATTTCAGAACCAAGAATAGAAATAGTGGAACCATCAACTAAAGTAATATTTGAAGGAGATATGTGTGGCTGAAGAGTGGAAAGGAGGCTAGAATTACCTGTTATATGATCTGTGACACCAGAATCAATAACCTATTGTGAGGAAGAGGAAAGAAGACACATATTAGGTTGACCTGACTCAACAATGGCAGTGATAGGATGAGAGGAATTTTTCAATTTGGTACTGAATGAATTTAGCAAATTCATCTGCAAAGATTGTAATGGTATGCTCATAGGATAAGTTGGGTGTAGGAGTAGTAGCTGCAAGATGAGCTGAGTGAGGCTTCTGAGACTTATTTTGTAACTTGTGGCAAGTGCATTTGATATGACCCGACTCATGACAATATTAACATACAACTCCCCCTGCATCCTGACCTCAATTATCCTCATTGCCTATACCTCTTCCTATGTTATTACTCCTATTATATGTCTGTTCAATTTCAGATCCACTGATATGACTGACAAGAGCACGCAATATTCTAATAATTACCTCATGAAGAGAGGAAATCTCAGCACCAGAGAGAACCTGAGATTTATTATCTCAAACTGAGAATTAAGACCAATAAAAAAACTCATGACCACCATTTGCTCCTATTAAGCTTACTGAACTTTGACATCAGAACTAAAAGGTAACAAAATATTCAGTTTTTCATAAATCTTTTTAAAATTCATGAAATAGGTCTGAAGAAATTGATTTTGTTGTTCAGCATAGTAAAAACCCTTACAAACCTCATAAATATGTGAAATGTTACCTTTTTCATAATTTATGAATTCCGTTAATTCTTTGACATATTCATAGTGATGAATCAGACTAACTATCGTAATGTTAATAGAATTCCTAATCTGTAAGAATAACTGGGCATCATCTCTTAACCATTCCTGACGTGTATTATTTGTCGGTGGATCATCAGTAAGATAATTGTCCTTAGAAATACTACGGAGGTAAAGTCTAATAGTCTTACATCAGTCTAAATAATTTTTCCCGTTCAACTTATGTTCTGTGATTTTGGACATCATGGGAATTATATCAGTTACTACCATATCCTTTTGATCATCAACCATAGATATTAAACACGAGGCAAGATTCAATATCCCAATAAAAAAAAAATCCATGATCAACTAAACCCCATACTCAAATAGCAAATTTCAGAATTAATTTGCCAAATAATCACTAGTCCAAACAGAAAAGGACAAATCCAAACAGAAACACAGCAAGGAAATCAACACAAAAAAGGGAAATTAGGATATCTTTCCTGATAAAGGAACCGAAGCCATCAGGGATGCTAAAGAGCCGGAAACAGTGAATCAACATTGGAAAAGTTGGCCGGATAACAAATAGCCCATCCACGCGCCTCCACGCACTGGTGCATGAGAGAGGTGACAACCTGCTGGCTGCACGTGAAGCTCACTTGCTGTGCTTCTGGTGACCGGACTTCAGGGAGGAGCCAATTGGCATGTGGCGCTTCAAAGGGGACCGGTGGTGAGACCAAATGATCACTCGAAAGAGGTGACTCAAAGAAATTCCAAATTCTGCTCACTGGGCAGAAGAACCGAAAACAGAAAGAGAAAAAAAATATTTAGAACAAATTCAGCTCTGATACCATGTAATCAAAAGAGAAAGGAATGGTTCTTAATGTTTATTCATAGAAATCTATACATGTATATATACAGATTAATCAGTCTATATTAGGAAAGAATATTGATTCTAAATCCCTTTAATTATGCCTATCTTCAGGCTATAACACTCTCCATTAAACAGTTTGCTCTTTTTATCTAAAGTAATAATTGGGTTTATATTAGGAGCTAATTTTTCTCATGACGTGCCTACCAAAAATTAAGAAAAGATAAACTGTTGATTTTATGGTGTTTGCTGTACTTCCTAACTTACCATTAGTTCATGTCTTAAGAAATGAAACTCCTTTTGTAGGTCGTTCAAATGCCATCAATATATCTGAAAAATTGGGGCTACCAGACATGGTTATTAGCAACGCTCGAGAGTTATATGGTGCTGCTAGTGCAGAGATTAATGAGGTGACAAGCACAACCCATATATATATATATATGTATATATATATAAGAAAGTCTGCATTTTCTAACCTGCATGCTACTTAGTTGTGAGCTGACCCCAACTAGATTGGGATTAAGAGTTGGTTGAATTGAGTTGTGTGCTGCTTAGCTGTGAAGAAGGTCCTAAAGCATGTGATTAGATGATACATAGTGTTCAACACACAACAATTTACTGGGTGATGTTTTATTGTTCTCTTCAGCTACCGACTGTAATCCTTATAATATCTTACAGGTCATTATTGGTATGGAAAGATTCAAGCAAGATTTTCAAGAGCGTTTATGTGAGGCACAACATCATCTGATGTGAGAAACTATGGCTTAAATTCTGTAGAAAATTGTTTTTGTAAGGTCAATTAGGGTGTACCTTTGTAAAAAATTTGATACAAAAAATCATTATAATAATTATAATAGCTAATATCTGAAACACTTTTCATCAATACACCTCTGTTTTTTTTGTATTTGTTTTCAATGTAAAATTGGACAATTCCATGGTCTTTTATTCCAGAATATGACATTTCATTGGGGTAGGAAGTTAGTTCTCATGTGAATGCACACACCTTTTATATATTTGGTTCACTTTCAAGCACTTCTCTTGACAAGGTATCTATATGTTTTTGGCTTCAAGGTCCTAAACTTTGGTAGACTTGTTGGTCTATTTCTGAGTGATATGTTTTGAAGCAGTTAGAATGGATTATTCTGTAATCTTTGTTTGGAAATGATGTTCTAGTTGTTCTTTCCTTGGTAAAAAATGTAATCCTGACAATCAAATTTATCAATTCAATTTTTTTCAAAAGTAAGATAATCTGTCTAATATTTTCTTCACGCCCACTCCAATATTTTGGCAAAATTTTATTTTATAAAATTGAATCTTACTGTTAATAGGTTGTCCATTTGTGAGAACTTTAAATATATAAGGTTGTGGATGCTCATCTAGTCTGTTTATTTGGTGTTTTATAGGCTCTCAAAAAAATTTCATGAGAAACTATTGCTGGCCAGAAGGAAGATAATGGAGCATGGTTCTAGTCAAAGATACAGGAAGATGCAAGAAATATCTGAGGCTGCAGCAATGGCACGTTCTACTCTTCACCAGAAAGTGCGGCAGCTTCGTGCATACTTGGCAAAAACTTCTCAGCCCCATGTAGCCATTAAAAGACAAATTTTGGCTGGTGACCCAGGTACTGCAGATGATAACACTGGACATACTACAGCAAGTGGAAGTTCATCTGCAGTTGAAAGTAAAAAACAATCAGTTTCAGGTAACTCAAAAATCAGATATATACTTTCGCCAGTTCCAGTGGTCTGCGAGCATCTAAAACTTGTTTGCAAGACAAAATTTTGTCATGTGTGTGAGTTTTTGAGGCAGGGGAGCTATGATGCATGAACATGAGATAAATAAATTCTTAAAAAATCAAGGCACTCGCCATATGTATATATATTAAAGTTCCATTCATTAACATTACAAAATATATCCATTCACAGCAAGAAGTAAAAGTCATACATAATGTCATGTATGATGTCAATTTTAATCTTAAAAACAATCATTTGAATAATTATTTTTCATTTGAATAATTATTTTTACTTCATAATAAACATTAATTTAAAAATTATTAATTATTAATATCTTTATCTCATTATTGTATTGCTTTATCAATGGTTAAGTTGCGTTCTATTTATCTAATTCGTATATTCTATTATATATAATTCTTTATATTTAATTGGTATTGTTTGAATTCATTAATATGCATTAAAAATTATTTATCATAAAAAGACTCGAGTTTTAATGTGTGTTCGACACATTTAAAAAGTGTATCAGACACGTGTCGTATAATGTATATATTATTTTTCATTTGGACACAGTTTGAAGTGTCTGCTATGTGTTGGGCAAGTATAGAGCAATTTCATGTGTCGAGTAGTTGTGTTGAGCAAGTGTGCAGGAATTGCATCTGTCGAGTAATTGTCTGACAATGTATACCCTCCGATGGAGAAGTGTCTGTGCATCATAGCCAGGAGTGTTCCTCAAATTTTATAAAATAAAATGGGCTTCATTCACTTTCTTTTTAGTTATTTGGAATAATAATGAAAATGATCTATGTCATTTTAGCGGGTTTGCCCTTTCACATTATTATCCTTCCCTTAGTCTACTGATGTGGGACACCATATTCAAACAATGTGAAAGCAGTGGGTGCTAGTATCATGCTAGTTTTATTTTTATTAAGCGCAATGGTTTATGAATTTTAATATACTCTTCCCTATTCAATGCAGCGAGGAGGACTAAGCTTCCTCAGGCTGGTGATTCAGTGCAAGTTTCATCCCTACGAAGGAAAGCAACAGTTATAAAAGTGGATCAGTCTAAAGAAGAAATACTAGTCCAAGCTGGCAACCTGAAGTTGAAATTGAAATTGATGGATATTGAGACTTGACTGGTAAGAAATAAGCTTGCATGCATAAGCACGTGGATCAAAAGCATTTCTGCCTAGGTCAGATCTATCACTATGTTTTATTGGATTCAGGGATAAAATTGAATGGTCAAGGGAACCGGCCAAGTCATATCTTAGTATCGTTGACTTACGCAAGTATTTTTAGGATAAATTGAATGGTCAAGTGAACCATGGTCAAAATTAGCATTCTGCATTTTTATAATTTATATTTTTCTTGATTTTAAATCTCAAATGAAAAATTCTTCTTCAGATAGTTATTTCTGATATATGAACATAAATATAAATTAGCATAGAGTTGCAAACACACATGTAGATGATCCAGGAAGGATATGGATCCTATCTTTTGTGCTTCTCTTTATTAATAATATTTCGTTTCCTGCGCTCAGCTTATTGTTGGATGTTGCTTCTAATCTTCATTCTATCTACTAAATGTTGGATGTATAAATCTCTCTTTTATTTATTTTCTTTTGCAGGCTTCTCTGCTGGACCCTTAGGAGGTAGGATTTCACTGAACATCCAGCATCACATATAGGCATACAATCAAAGAGAGGATTCACGACAGACGGCAAACAATTGAAAATTTGACATTTAAGAAATTGAGGATAATGAAGTTTTAGAAAACTTACAGCCAAGAATGTCAAGTCAGAATGCAGATAACATCCATGGAATTCCTCAAGTTACCAACCTGCATATATACAGTAAAGAATTGATTTGCTCGTTTTGAACATGTTGAAGATACTGAAGGCGATCTAATGGCGCTAGGTATTCTCTTGTGAATATTTGTCTTTAGCCAGCTGAGGCAAATGACTTATGAACAATGTCATCAGATATATAAAAATGATTGTTGATTGATCCAATCTGGCTCTTTTCTGGTGTTATTTTAGTGTTTAAATGTGAGCTGAGAAACGCTGGTTAGCAGTACAGTTTTGATTTGTTAATTTTAATGTAAATAATTATATTTTATTCAAATTTATACATAAGAAAGTTCTGAAAAAATTTATAATTAATAATAACTAAATGACACTGTAACTTGTAAAATTATAAGGATAAATGTAGTGATATCCTCGCATTTAAGAATTTTGAAATATATTTAATTTTTTAATTAAAATATATTAATTATTCCTATCATTATAAAAAAAATATTAAATTCACGCTATTTTCTTTATATTCACATAATATTCTTGAAATAATTTTCACATTTACTGAAATTAAATTTTCATTTTGAACAAATTCAAGAAATAATTTTCACATTTACTGAAATTAAATTTTCATTTTGAACAAATTCAAGAGTGTACCTTGTATATATTTGATTTATATATTCAAAAATTATCTCATAAGTGTTAATTTAAAAATTAAACGATGATGAATCAATAATATTAAAAACATCACAATTAATAGAATACTTTACATATTTCTCTAATTGTTTTTGTTGGTTTATTAGTCAGTAATAGCCTATATAATTACTTTCATTTGCTTTTGTTTATTGCATGCAAAGTTTAATTAATGATCCTATTGTACCTTACTAATTGTGACATTTATAATCAAAATTTTGATGCAGCTTCTTCAGCCATGGATTCAGAAGAGAAGAATTACATATGCAAAACATAAGAACATAATATCAGTGACACATTGGGAAGATATTTCATAGCTAATGGTGAAGCTAACAAAGATGTTATACATAAGTCAGTTTGATGATACCTAATGCACTAATGAAAATTTTAAAATGATTGGTTATTCAATACAGAACTTCAAGTGATACTTTCTATTTGTTGCTTCATTATATATGTCCTTAACTATGTTCTTCAATGGACCTAAATGGCTGAAACTTCAAGTTGCTATGCCCCTCCAAAGCTGAAGTTCTTTTTTCTATCAAAATTATTTCCTATATCAACATTTTTCTTTCTTTCAGATTATTTGAAATCATATTTCATTATGTCTTCCATCCGCAGAACTACCTCTAGCCTCCTTAAAATTCTTATATAAATATATATATATATTTAATTAGTCTCTCAAAATTTTTAAATATATATATATATACGTGTAAATTTTTTAATTGGCCTCTAAAAAAAATTATATATAATTAATAATACTAAAATTATATCTAAATTTTTAATTGATCCAAAAAAAATTATATATAATTTATAATAATAAAATTTTCTACTAGTTTAACTTTAGCCACTTTAATAGTACTAAAATTACATATAAATTTTTAATTAGTCCCTCTAAAAATTATATATAATTTATAGTACTAAAATTTTCTACTAGTTTAATTTTTAACCTCTTAATAAAATTTTCTGATTCCGCCTCTGATATTTTCTATATAATATTTATTATATATATATATTTTTGTTACTACATAAGTATATCAAAATTGTTTAAAAATGTAAATATTTTCTATATAATATTTTCTATACTAAGTAGTTTATACATTTCTAAAATTGTATTAAATAGCTTTTATATTATGTTTCCGTTAAAAAAATAAGTGTTAAAAAATTTATTAAATCAATATAAAAAATTTCATAATACCTCTAATTTTAATTTTAATTTTTACTCTCATGCCATTATTTTAGTTTCACTCTCACTCACAACAAGGTAATATTGTTCTTGAAAAATTGAAAAATTAAAAATAAAAGAAAAAATAGAAATAAAAAAAATGAAAAATGGTCCATACTTCTGGAAAATTGTTCAAAAAATTAGAAACCAACTCCTTCTCCACCACCGTCACCAGAGTCACTAACATCAAACCCGAAAATCAAGAAATCCCATCTCGTCCCCTGAACTCACCAAGAAACAGTCCATCTAATCCAAGCCTACCAAGAAATATGGTACTCATTGAAACGAGGTCAACTTAAGTCCAACTAGTGGGACAGGGTGGTGGTTACCGTCGACTTCCGCTGTGACTATGACTACAATCAACAAACAAAAATCATACTAACAATTTTTCTCTGTGAATCTAAAATCATTTCAATTCGCTTATTCTCCATCTCTATTCTTCACTTCTCTGTCTCCTTTTTTCCATTTTCTTTCTTTCCATTCCTACCATTCTTTATGTAAAAACTCTATTTTCTCCTCTGCCTTGATTAAACTTGATTTTAGAGGAACTAATTTGTTTCTGTTGGTGCCTAATTTGAGTGGCGAATTCGGTTAAGACCTCATTTCAGGAAATTAATGCATGTTGAGTTCATCTTCGACAAAATCAACAGAAACCATTCTTTAAAATTTTCTGAGAGCAACAAATCATAGCATCAATCCAATAAAAAATTTCTAAACTTTTAGAATCATCGAACCGCCACCGCTGCTGTAAATCACCAAATTATCGAACCGCCGCCGCCGCTACAAATCACCAAATCATTGAACCGCTGCTGTTGCTGCAAGTGGAGGACACAATTTGTATACTCCATTGTATACAACCGAGATTAAAGCCTTAACGATTTCACCATCCAAAATAACATCATTTGTTCCTCTTAACCACACAATCTGTATACTCCACTATTTTTCTAAACCAAGCAAGGCAATCAACCAATTAATTATTAATCGAAGTAGTAACCTCTTTTGCAGATAGACCTGAATTATTAATGAAGGTAACACTAGGCTTTTTAACACAAGAAAGAAGAATTGAAGTGTTGTGATGGTATGAACCAATTAGCAACACTAGAATTCAGTCGTTCTGCTGCACCAATTACAACATGCATTAGCTTCTACCTAGAAGGAACATCAATGAAATTGGGCCATCTTTTCTCAAATCTCATTTCCTTCTTCTCCACTAGAGAATCTAGAAATTTTATGAACAGTTTGGTATTTGAAATGGATTGGAAATCTTCAGTAATGATGAAACAAGTATAACAAACTAATTAAGCAATTTGGGTTCAAACCACTAACACCCACTTTGTATAATCCAATAATTGCTTATCCATTATCTCTTCAAATTCGTATCTTCCTTGCACTCAACTGAGTTCTAAATGGTATTCAAAAACTAAATCCTAAACAAATTTGTGCCTGTAATCATAACCAAAGCATCACAGTCATTAAGTTCACTGAATTTAGGATTTAGTGATGGTAATGGCAATGAGTGGCGATGGTGGTTTTAGGTTTTAGAATTGCTTTTGCGTCAGTATAAATACCTACAATACCACATTCTTCGCAAGGTTTATCGTCATTATCAAATTCAAAATCGAAAGAAGAATCATTTGGGCAATTTTTTATTTACAGAAATAACTTCAGACGTGAGAATTTTAGAAGAGAAAGCAACATAGAGTTTATAGGTATAAGAAACAGAGACTGTATAAGAAAAAAAAACGAGGAGATTTTTGAGGTGTTTGAGACTTAAAATCTAAAAAAGAGAAGACAATGGTGTCGAAGAAGAAGATGGGTTACAATTGGTGATTGTCGGCGATTGATCAAAAGTGTCACACCCCAAAACTAAAATTGTGATGGTCCTAGGGTAAGGATAGGTTTAAAACCACCATAAACCTATATAACCCAAGCCTGGATCAACAATCATCAATAATATTATATAATCATACAATATACTTCAATATATAGATAATCCATCAATACAATATCACTTATTTCTTATCGATCAAAAGACAAAATACCATCATCAATAAGAAATAAGGATTACCAATAAACTTAATCATATCTCAATCTAATACAATTCAATCTACGAAGCCACTATGATTAGTATTTTAAAATAATACAAAATATCAAATGATTATCGAATCAATACATTAGCTTATTGGAGAGAGAAAACAATCAAAAAACTCTGTCTATCCTGTCAATAGGTTCTCTAGCGCCTGAAATCCACAATAGAAGAAAAAAAAGAGTCGAAAACTCAATAAGTTATGGAGATATAATAATATTTAAGATTTTACATTGATTAATCAAGAATAGATCGAATTCAATATATTTATATATATAACAATAGTAACAATGGTTTATGAATAATAAGACTACAGTTAATGACAGGTATATGTAGGTAGGTGTATGTGTCTACAAAGAAATGACACCCATCAATGTGACGATAGAACAACCATCAATCCATACCATCTAACAGTTGAGATACTACGATTTCAAACTATACATATGCTTAATCAGAACATACGTCTCAGGACAGATAGGCCTCCCTTAGATAAAGCTACTGATACAATTTGACCTTATCAGCTAGATCACTGGTGCACATAGTTCAATGATTTCTCCTTCATTGGAAAAACGTTTTAAATTGTCAATAGCCATACAATCTATACAATGAACAATGGGTGGGTTCAGAGACCTCACATTATCAATATCATTAACAATATTCAATAGATTTTTAATAAGTACATATGACCCAAATGATCTTTTAAAGGTAATACATTTTAATAATGGTCTAAGGCCCAGTGATATTACAATATCAAAAATAATAATATTCAATATGAAATTTAGTCCAAGAACAATGACTAAACTTCATTCAAGAACAATATTAATAAGTGTGGATTTCATAACAAAAAATAAATTATTCTGTAACTTATCTCAAATCCAAAGTAATAAGCTCAACTATCACTACAATCAACAATCATTAGGTCCTTGGGTTCACTAAGCATAAAACAACAAATTCTCAAAAAGGGTCAATTAAGGTTTCTTTCCCCAAATACATAACACAAGAATTCTAGGATTCTATACCCCTTATTGAATTCTAGGATTCTATACCCCTTATTACTTAATAAGTTGATTTCTAATACCAATTAAACCATTAAATAAAGAATTACTATTCATCATATTATTCACATAAAATCATTAAATCTCATAACTCTCATAACAACTCGAGTGATGGGAGCTGAGAGTTATTCCACATGGATAACCTATAAAAATTAGTGTGATTTATAAAATTTAGCTAGTTACTATTAAAATAATTTAAGATAACCTTTTTAACCAAAATTGAGCTATAAAACAACATGTTATTTAAAGTCAATTTCGAGTCGAACATTTACACTCCAAAATTAAATTTTTATAAATTATTTAAAATATTAAAATTATTTACTCAGTTGTCATTCTATAGAAGATCAATAAAAAATTATTTAGTTAAAAATGTATATTTATGAAAAATATAATTAGTTATTATTATTTTTAAATAATAATTCTTAAAAAATTTAGAAAAATTAATCTTTATTTTTATATTCTCCTATTAATTTTGACTATAAATAAAATTTTTTTAATTCCGCCCTTATTTTGTATGTAATATTTATGATGTTATATATTAGTTTTAATTCTTATACCATAATAAAAATTTTGTAACAACAAAGAATCTAAAAATATATGAAATGGCATTAATTAATTTTAAAAAATACATTCTTCAAGGTGCTTCAAAACTAAAAATTTTACTTTGTAACAATTAATAATTAAATTAATGATTTTATATGTATCTAAAAATTATAATTTATTCAATTTTAGAAATTATTTTGTTCCAAATAAAATTTATAATATTATTTAATTATTTAAAATAATTTTAATAGCTAAAAAAATTGAATATATTTTGAAGTATCACGTGGAAACCTATACTATCTATCTACATATATGTCTATAGAAAAAAGAACTGCTGTTTCCTTTTTTTACTTGAACTACAAGAAAAAAGAAAAAAAGACAAGAAAAGAGAAGCGATCGATCAACAATGCAGCAATCTGAAGTTCCAATAATGCCTGCTTGGTATATATTTTCACCCACAGACACTGAATTATTTGTTCACTATCTTTACTTGAAAATCACCGGTAAACTTTCACAGGTAGAAGGCGAAATTGTCAGAAACTATGACTTGTACGGACAAGAAGAGCCATGGATAGTTTGGGAGAAATTTGGCAGGAACCAGTAGTTTTCTACTAGCAATGACGATCTTTACTTCTTTACCAGGCTCAAGAAGAAGAAATCTAAAGGGTCAAGAATTGAACGATCAGTTGGGGCTGACGATAAAGGTACTTGACTTGGAGAAAATTCAGGGGATGAGTTTAAACTTAAAGTTGGCTCCGTTAATGGTGAAATTCTTGGTCAGAAAAAGTTCATTTATGGATTGAAGAAAAAGTTTCATTATAAGAATCCAACTTTGCCAGAACAGAATGGCCGTTGGTTAATGCATGAATATGGTTTCCCTAATATGGAGACTGATTTGGTACTCTGTCGCCTAAGAAAGAATGGCGGTTCTGTTTCTACGGAGAAGGCTAACGGCGTTGAAAAGACGAAAGTTCATTCCAAGAAGAGAAACATTGATGATCTTGACATGGGAATTGAGTGCTCCAAGCGTTTTCGGTTGGATCAAGATCAAGGACAAGAAGTTGAAGAAGTGCCAGTCTTGAGCACTAATTGTGGTTCAGGAATTGCTATAATAGAGACTGATCAAGAACAATAAATTGCAGCAGTTCCAATCTTGAACCCTAGTTATGTTTCAGAAATTACAGTAACAGAGTATAATCAGATGGTGATGATGGGCACTTTTGATAGTTGCATGTGCCCCGTTTCTATTGATGATCAAGTTGAAAAACAACAAAATTTATTATATTTAAAGACCCTTGAAGCAGAAATTGCAACAGATGTTAGAATAGGGGAAGATTGCTATTGTAATGATGAGAAATCTGATTTTGATTTTGAACTTTCTATTGAAGAGCTCTTTGGTGATCATAAAAGCTCCAATCTTGATGATAGTGATAATCATGGGTTATTAGAAGAAGTTGCAGCAATGGTTACTGATCAAGAACAAGAAACTGCAGAAGTGCCAGTCTCGAACATCAATTATGATTTTGAAATTGCAGAATTAGAGACTGATGAAGAACAAGAAATTGTAGCAGTTCCTGTCTTGAACACTAATTATGGTTCAGAAATTGCAGCAATAGAGACTAATCAGATAGTGATGATGGGTACTTTTGATAATTGGAGGCATCCTGTATGTCCTGTATCTACTGCCTGGAAAGCACAGACACCTTAAATAGAAGGGAGAGTCGGTGTCCGACACTTGTCCGACACCGACACGCTTTCGACACGCGGTTAATAATTTTCGACATGTTGACCAATTCGACACTCGAATTTGACCGTGTCGGACACGGTCAAATGGCAATTGTGTAAATAATATGAAATAACAATTTTGTAAATACTCTAATTTCCTTAAATCCCTAATTCAATCCCCTAAAATCAGCAAGATACTTTGCTCTGCTGATTTTTTTGGCCTTCGCTTCTCATGCAGGTAAGTTCCTTCTTCTTCTTCTTCTTCTTCTTCATTTTTTTTTCTCATTTCTCTTTTTCTTCTTGCATCGCATTTCTTCTATGACATTTTTTGACCAAATCAATCAGATCCTTTGGTTTCGGGAAGAGAGGTAGATAATGGGTCAATTATTTCTATATTTAATAAGCTTTGTTTTTATTAGCAGATGCAGTAATTGTGTATATTAGATTTTACTAGCATTGTTTTTTTTTTTTTTGTTGAATTGATGAAAATATTTATTGTTAAATTGATGATATAGTTTGTTTTATTTGATTTTTTAAAAATTAATGAATATGAATGATAATATACAGTGTATATATTAAAAATATTATTTAATATTCAAACGTGTCTTAACGTGTCGAAATCTAAATTTTTTTTAAATTAACGTGTCGGAGTATCTTGTCGTATTGTATCGCATGTCGTGTGTCAGTGTCTGTGCTTCATAGTCTACCGCTGATCAAGTTCAACATGAACAAAATTTATCATATTTAAAGAACCTTGAAGCAGAAATAACAGCAGGGGTTAGAATCGAGGAAGATTGCTCTGTTAATGAAGAGAGTTTCGATTTTGATTTTGAAATTCCCATTGAAGAGTTCTTGAGTGATCATCAAAGCTCCATCCATGAAACGAATATGGTTGGAATGGTGGATTATACTAATAGTAATGGGTTATTAGAAGATGGGCAAGGCTCTAATACTGTAGAAAAAACAAGTGATATTGGCAAGAGATCAAACTTGGAACAATCTCAAATTACTGAAAGTTGGCTGGCAGATGAATTTGTTCCTATGGAATTACAAAATAAAAAGGAGAAGTTGAGTGACGAGCTCTTGTGGGAGTAACAATTCAAGCTACAGCAATTGGGCATATGCATTTTCCCAATAACTCCTTGAAGTTAATCTCAATTGTTTTACTCAAGATAGTGATCGGCCAAATTTGACACCTAACTCTTTTTGGTAGAATCTTTGGCAGTGATTTCTTTTTGCATAAATCGGTATGTTTCTGGCAATAGAAGACTGCTCATTCGCAGGTTCTTCTTATAAAAGAGAATGTTGCAAAGCTGTTCCTGAGTTTGATTCATTTGCTTTTGACGTTGATCTCCCCAAAATCTGGATCAGAGTTTGAAGCTTGGTAGATTGGTGAAAAAGCTCTCATTATGGTGATTATTGTTGTAATTAATTTCTGCTACTCCTATAATTATAATGACTCTCCGTGGAAGTTGAAACATTGCGGAATCACGTAAAAATTATGTTTTTCTAGTTACTCTTTTTGTAAATCAATTGAAGTCACCTCTATATACGAATTTGGGAGTTATTAATGTTATTTCTGTTGAGTATATTAAATAATTCTAATATATGTTTTAACATAAGTTTTAATAGATAATGGATCTTTGTAGTTGACCTAATGGGCAAGAGCTCATTAATTGATTTAACCCTAGTGTAACCCTATATATATGCTAATTAGAGGCAGCATGCTAGGTATTCCAAATTAGATATTTAGGGTGTAATGCTTTAAGTAATCGCATATTGCTTGACTTAAAATTCTAATAATCTTCAAGCATTAATGTCAAGTTTCTTTATAAGAATAAAACCTAAACAGTTTCTTTTTCAAAAAAACCATTTCATGTCTTTATGTGCAATGTTATAGCTGTGAAGTTCAAATCTAGTTAAATTGTATCATCAAGTATGGAATGATACAACCGCTCAGGACAGAATATCCAAATTGAGATAAATTATCTCATCAAATGTGAAATGAGACAATTCGCCCAAAATGATATATCATCAAATGTGAAATGATAAATTAACAACTGTAAGCATTAAAACATTATTAAGTAATTATCTTAATCACCAAAGGGAGATTCGAAAATTCAAAATAACATAGATGTAAGTTAATACCTGTCTCATATAACTTTTAATCCCATTTCCCCAACAATTTTGAATATTCGATTTTTATTCAAACCTTTTGTGAGTGCATCTGCAATATTATCCTTCGATCGCACATCAACCAAAGTGATAATACCTTGTTCTATAAGATAATTCAGAGTTGCATGTCTCAGCCTAATATGCCTCATTTTACTATTAAAAAGTGAGTTTTTTACTACTGAAACTGTAGCTTGATTATCACAGAACAAACTTAAAGAATTAATCTTTAGACAAGTCAATGGAATATCTAGGATCAGATCTCTTATCCATTTTGCTTCTTCTCTTGCCGAAACTAGAGCTGATAGTTCTGATTCCATATACGACAAAGTAATATAAGTTTGTCTTTTGGATTTCTATGCCACAGCTGCTCCACCTAGTGTAAAAACATAACCGCTAGTAGATTTACTGTCTCCAAATTCTAAGCACTATGATGCATCAGAAAAACCTTCCAAGATAGGAGGATGACCATTATAGCATAGAGCATAATTTAGAGTACCCTTAAGATATCTCATTAGCCTCGTTAAGGCATTCCAA
>CANXYC011147304.1:0-32648 GCA_948193065.1 Aleurites moluccanus | reverse complement strand
CTTAAAACTAAACTCTACTTCCTAGTAATTAAATTCATCTAAAACTTACATTAACTAGCTATAATGGGTTAAAAAGAATTAAAATAAGTATAAATTATTTACTATTGTCCCTAATTAAATAGATAAAATATCAACCTAACAACCAACAACAAAACTTTGTTTCTCTTTCTCTCCTTTCTCTTTATTTCCTGAATAGAAAGATATCATGTTAGATTCTCTAAGAGACAATTTGAAAAAAAAAAATTGGTAGCCATTGTTGACCACATAATAATAATAGTAATAACAACAAAGTCAGGGGATTCTTCAAGCTTTTGTTTATAGGAGGCAATAAAAATATGATGTTGTAATATCTAGAAAAAACGAGAGCACTTTGGAATTTAAACCCAGGTCTGGTGGAAAGAAAGTTAAGCCCTCCAACCACAAGGCCAAGTTAGTTTCTTTGTTGATAAGGGATATATATAAAGCATTTTTTTATATATATAATTAAAAAAAAAGAGTAAGGATCTGATTGGTTTAAATTAACCAATCAGACCCAAGTGGCCGGGAAATAAATTTTTACATAGAAGAATAAGAAGAAGAAGAGAGAGAGAGAGAGAGAGAAGCGAGAGAAGGAGTTTTGTGGCGATCTACTCAGATCTGATCTCCACTAACCGACATTGCCTCTACCTGGAGGAAGCCCAACCTCTAACGATGCCGTCGGTGAGGATTTGACAACGAACGGTAGTCAGAGCAGGCCACACGTGCTGGAAAAGCTTCCTCACTGTCCATCACCTTCAGAGGCCATTATGGTCGGATTTGACAATGAACGGTAGTCAGAGCAGGCCACACGTGCTGGAAAAGCTTCCTCACCGTCCATCGCCTTCAGAGGCCATTTTGGTCGATTTCAGCCTCCGTTTCCAGTGATTTCATCACCATTAAACTCGTCTCAGTTTAACTTTTCTTTTGACACCTATTTTGCCTTAATCGGGGAACAGAGCTCGGGACCGAAAAAATATCAGTTCTTTTCTAAATTTTTTCGGCAAAGTGAGTTTTTACCAATTCTAAAAATTATGTTTAATATTATGAAATTTTTTCGAAATCAATTTGTAAATTAAATATGAAGTTTGGATACCGATTTTATAATTATAATGAAGAAAATAATATTAGACTATCTATAAATTAAGTAAATAATTAAGTTAGCCGAATTTTCGGTAGAATATTAAATTATAATATAGTCAAATTAGGAAATCCATTAATTAGTAATTAATCTATTCTTGTTAATATTTTTTTAGATACTCTGAGTGCTTCTGCAATGGGTCCCAGTGAAGACAAGGACTGAGTACCTCCTTTTATATTATGGGTTAATATAATTTAATTTAACAATGCATTTGAGAATATTAAATGTATGTTTATTATATACATAATTAGTTATCATATTTTGCATTAAAAATTAGGATACATATATGTATTTATGTTGTCAATTGATGTATTATGATTGATGATTGATTCAGTGTTGTTGTGATCTGATAAGACTAGGATAATGTGGAATCCACCTATACTAATATAGGCAATGTAAAGCTTATGATGTGATATGTTATGATGGTATTTGATATGACATGTTATGAAATGAATATGATGATGTTATTATAGGGATTAACCTGGTTAGAGCTGGTCTCATCGTGGCCCATGAATATGGATAAGAGAGTATTAGGATACTTGGTTTGAGCTAGACTCACCGTGACCTCATATTTGGATATTAAGAGAGATAAGGGAGGGGGTCGACTCCCCATTTATATTCATGGTTAATAGATGGAGGGTGGATTCTACTGACTATTTTCATCATGAATGATATATTTGTCTGCTTGTTGATGATGAATTGTGATGTGGCATTCCATATAGATAAATAGTTGATATGCATGTTTTATTGAATTATATCAGCTCGCTGAGTCGAATGTTCACCTTTGTTCACTATATTTCAAGATAGCTTCTCCACTTCCTTCTTCAGAATTAGCTCTGCTTTCTTTCTCGCAGAGAATTGACTACTTAAAGGTTATTATGTAATTTTATTGTTTTAGTGCTTCCGCAATTACCTGTGTATTAGGTTTATGTAAAATTAATGACACTTTCATTATAATTAGATGAATGATATGTAATATGAATAGTATGTGGGTGGATGGATCCCCGCTTATGTTATGGATATGTTGTGGATGGTATCACTATATTGGAGGATATACCTCCATACAATAAAATGAATGATATTTATGTTATGTTATGTTATTTTTTGGGTTATATTAGAATATTGTGCAGGTAATGCTTTTACGGGTTTCGGTGGCATATCGCCTTCCAGTTCTCTAGCGTCGATCATGATTTTAGGGTTAGGTTGTGACAGACGCCATCTTTTTATTCTTCAACGCATCAACACAATCAAAGTAACTCATAAGTTGAAGGATCAAATCCTCATACTTCGAATTTGGTGTCTTCAGTCACATAGTTTTTGCCAACACGACATTGGTTTAAGCTTGATCCTACAACTAAGTTTTACTTTCCTTGTATGACTTTCTCTCTCTTTATAATGTTTTAATTAATTTCATTTTTCTTGAGCTGATATATTTTGCTATGATTGTGATCTCATTTTTGTGCTTTGTTTTAAGTTAATTTCTAGAAAATGGTGTCGTTCTTTTCATTAAACCCACTAAAAATGGTTTAACATCCACCGCAAACAAGTATTTTTTGACAATCGAAATATCCATAAAAGGACGCCTTAAACATGATGAGGTTGATGACAATTCCTCCATCTCAATCTTCACACAACCACTAAGGTCAAAAACCTGGTAATTACTATATGACCCATCAACAACATCGATGCTGGACTCTTCCTATTCTTTCTCTTATTATTCTCTAATTATCAACAATCTAACTTGTATTTCTTTTTCTTCTTCACTTTTCTTTCTCTACAAAAATGAATTAAGAATCAAATTCAAATACATACTCTATGTACATCTCAAGAGCAAATACACATATGCTATACTCTATGTACATCTCAAGAGCAAATACACATATACTCTCAATTCAATGGGTAATCACATTATAAAATTGAGTCACTATTTTGCTGATATAGATGGGGAAATCTCATGCTGGCATGACATCATTGTTTAAGTCGACTTCGACCACCTCCATAAAAGTTTGGGTCATTCTTCTGCTTTATACCAGCAAACCTAGCTTGCTTATCAAACAACAAAGTCCACTCAAAAGAAACGACGATGATTTTTCAAATCTCTAGTCGAGTTCATATTGTAATATCAGAAGAAAATGGGTGGATTTTTGTTGGGATTTATGATCGGTTTAATGGCCTTAATGCTTCTGATTATTTGATTTTTGATCTTTATATTAATGTTAACGAGAAGCTCAAAGGATTGTTATGGAACGACAATTTTGAATCCAATATAAAAATAGAGGAACTAGAGGAGGCTTCTTCACTTTCAATTTATAAAGAAAATAACCATCATCAATTTGTGAGTATTGATGAGGATTTCAATTCGAATCATTATTCAAAGAGAAAAAAAGGGGAAGAAATCTTCAAGGCATAAGAAATCTTCAATTTGATGCATTAAAAGTACTTTCACAAGCATTTAAAAAATAGTTGAGTCCTATTTTGAAATCATTGATAAAATGGTAGTAGAGAAATCATAATTGGCTTTAATGGGTTATTGTGTTTTGGTTATGTTAATGGAAGGAGAAGATATAGATCTGTTAGGTTTTGAGTGGTGGAGCATGTGAACACTGATTTTTTATACCCCTCGGACTTATGCCAAGCACCAGAGCCTAAGCCATTCACAGACAAACTCAGAAAGCATCAGAACTGGTTCGGGCCTTTGCTACCATCCTGAAGGAGAGGCATTACTGCCCTCTTTAAGGGGCGGTGCCGCTGACCCCCTTTGGCGGTGTCGCCGACCCATTTATGTGCTGTCGTCCTCCTTTACACCCTGTGCCGCCAAAAGCCCTGATGGTACTGCCACCCCCCTCCGGCGGCACTCCTCCTTCTTCCCTGTGGCAGCTCCGTATTTTGCACTTTTTTCATCAAATTCCACATCCAAAAATGATGAAATAAGACCCCCTAAGCTTATATTACAAATAGAAAGCCTCCTCCCACCTTCCAAACACACAAAAAATCATCTAGTTTGAGTTTTTACTATTTGATTTCACTCTCTTCTCCCTCATATACATATTTTTTCTTATTTCTTTAGCTCTCTTTGAGTTTAAAAGACTTTCTAGGGCGTGTGCAGCCCATTTTCTTTAGTTTTTCTTTGAGTTAAAAAAGGACCAAATCCGAGGCATGTGGAGCCTCAAAATTTATTTAACATAAAGTTACTCTGTCCATTTGTTTTCTTTTCTTTTGAATTGTCAGGTAAAAGGTAGTACGACCATCTCTCCGTGCTTCGATTGATTCAAAGTGAAACTCTGATCTGGAAGAGCACTCCGTCTGCCTCGCCAAAGATCAAGACAAAAGGTACCAACTCATAAACTCCTTCTTCTTTTCTTATTTTGATAAAACATCAAAATAAATAACTCATCTTCTACCTTTCTTTAGTTTGATAGAGAATCAAAATATGATAAATTAGGCATAAAATCAACCCTCCTTCGTAAGAAGGAATAATTGCATGGGTTTTGATTCCCATTCAATGAGATATGCAGACAAGTTGCATAAAAACTTCAAATCCAAAAATGTTAAAAAATCATCTTTTTCCTTTTACTTTGTTTATTCGATTCTTATTTTGTTTATTGGATGTATTTTTCTTTATTTTAGCTTAAATATTTGAAGAATGTGTGATCAACCTAGAACCCATAAGGACTAGAGTTGATATCTCCTATTTTGAGTTTTTAAATTGTAATAATTTACTTTATCGCTCTTTTATTGCTTTATTTCTTTATGTATTCATCTTATATGTCATTTCATTTATATATGTCATTCTCTAAATTGTTCATCAAAATGTTTTAAATCAAGATTAAAATCAGAAGTCAAGTTCAACTGAAAACTTAATCCTCTAATCCTCTTTGGTTTCAAAGACTAGTGCATTTTTTCTTTGGGATAAAATTAGAGTCAAAATGGATTTTTACCTTAAATTTTTCCAACAAAAGTAATTTAAGGTGGCGACTTCAAAACTCAAAATTATTTTCAAATAAAAAACGCTAAGGTCATATCAATCCGTGAGAAATCATCCCAAATAAACATTTTCGATTTCATTCAGTTGGACAGGACGTGTTGCTCGAGCGAGGCCTCACAAAACATAGAATTAGTAAAAGGAGAAGATGTTACTAATGAAACTTTGTCTTGCACACACTTACCTATAAATTGCAGGAATGTGACATGGGAAAAAATATTAATATTCAGACTGCCATGCGAGACTCCCACTAATAAAATTTACGAAATAGGAGACAAAATGATTTTAAAGTGATTTTCAATTTAAATTAAAGTATTTTTATGTGAAGTTTTGAAAATAGAGAACCATAATATGCACAAGCCCTAAATTAAAGAACCATGAATGAAATTAATACGAGATGTGATACTAAAATCCTAAGCCATCTCAATTGCAATTCTGGATTATTGCAAAAAATATCATCATGAAGGGGCTCTTTTGTTACAGGGATTGTAGTTTTAACTCATTTTTACATAAAGTAATTATTTAAATTTTAAATTTTTTGATAAATAAAATTATAAATTTAAAATAATAATATAATAAATTAATATATTAATTATAATACAAACACATAATTTAATTAATTAATTATAATATTAATATTATGGATAATTATAATTTAATAATATTGAATTATTATTGATAATTTATAATTTTAAATTGCAAGTTAAATTCACATAAGAATTTTTTTTTTTAAACAGTTCTATTTGAAACTTTAACACGTGGCATTCTTGAGAACAGATTATCTACATGTCCACAAATCTTCCACATGCCAAGCCTTTAGTGGCACTTGTGATCCTAACGTGCATCGCAAAAATCCATTGGGGATAAGTTGTCTATGATTCTCTTCGTTTGCCCGATTGTATGGTACACAGTCACATAAGCAAAACACCTACTTCGCATTATGTGAAATCTTTGCCAATGGCTATTTCCAGAACTCCAGATTGGTCAGTAGCTTCCTTTTACTCTTGCAGAAAACCCCATAATAACAATATCATCTTCTCTCCTTCATGGAAGACCCTTCCTTTTCTCTCTCTCCCTTTCTCCAATTTTTCCCTTTTTCACAGCCACTCTTCCAGTTGCCCATCCCCAATCTTAGAAGACGCATCCACAAATTTTCCACTCTTTCAACTGGACTTGAGAGTTCAAGATTCTCAAAATCAAGAATACTTAATTCCCGACTCAGAGAATTTAAACCAATTCTTGTGTGGAGTCTTACAAGACCCCAAAACTCAGGACTTAGCTTATGAGTACTACAAGAAAGCAACAGAAACTCAAGAATTTAGACCAGAAAAATCAATGCTAGAGCTTCTAATAAGGTACTTGATTCGATCAAAGAACTGGGGTTTGGTTTTATCCGTCTCTGATGATTTCAAGAAATACAATGTGTTTCCTAATAGTTATACTTGTTCAAGACTTGTTAGTAGTTGCATTCAAGCTAGAAAATTCAGAATTGTAGAATCTTTACTTGAAAATTTCAAATCTAATAGTGAAATTGCTGTCTTGGCTTTTGATTCAGCTATGAGAGGCTATAATAAGCTACATATGTATGGTAGCACAATTTTTGTGTATGAGAAAATGAAATTGGCGCGCATTTTTATGGACTCTGAGGGTTATTACCAGATAATGAAGGCATATCAGAAAATTGGTGATACAGAGAGGGTTATTGCATTGTTTCAAGAATTTGAAAGTAAAAAATTGGAAAATTCAAGACCAGTTTTTATTCAAATTTATAGGATATTATGCGAGTCATTAGGGAATTCAGGTAGAGCTTTTGAAGCTCTTGAATACTTCAGAGATATGAGAAAGAAAGGGATTTTTGGGGACTCTCGAATTTACTCTTCTTTAATATGTTCATTTGCAAACATTCGAGAGATAAATGTAGCTGAAGACCTATTTAAAGAAGCTGAAGAAAAGAAAATGTTAAGAGATCCAGAAATTTTCTTGAAACTTGTTCTGATGTACGTAGAAGAAGGGGAAATGGAGAAGACTCTTGAGATTGTTAATGCAATGAAACGTGTAAAAATGAGAGTTTCTGATTGCATTTTTTGTGCAATTGTTAATGGATTTTCTAGAAGGAGAGGGTTCTCTGCAGCTGTGAGAGTTTATGAGAAGTTGAAATTTGATGGCTGTGAACCTGGACAGGTGACCTATGCTTCGATAATAAATGCATATTTTCGAACTGGGTTATATTCTAAAGCTGAAATGGTGTTCTTGGAGATGCAAGAAAAAGGGTTTGATAAATGTGTGGTTGCTTATTCTAGCATTATTGCAATGTATGGGAAGACAGGTAGGCTAAGAGATGCAATGAGACTTGTGGCAAAAATGAAAGTAAATGGATGCCAACCAAATGTGTGGATATACAATTCTTTATTAGATATGCATGGAAGAGTCAATAACTTGAGGCAAGTGGAAAAGATATGGAAGGAAATGAAGCGAAGGAAAGTGACACCGGATAAGGTAACTTACACTAGTGTTATTAATGCTTACAATAAGGCGAAGGAGTTCGATACGTGTGTGAGTTACTACCATGAGTATAGAATCAATGGAGGTGTTATTGATAGGGCTTTGGCAGGAATCATGGTGGGAGTTTTCTCTAAAATTGGTCGAATCGATGAGTTGTTGAAGCTTCTTCACGACATGAAAACAGAGGGGACACAGTTAGATGGGAGGCTTTATCGGTCTGCTTTCAATGCATTGAGGGATGCAGGGCTACAAATGCAAGCAAAATGGTTGCAGGAAAGCTTTGAGGCACGGTAATGTAGATGATGTATCATATGATTCATATCCAATTATTGCAAATTTTCAAAGCAATGGAAGGTGAGAAATTGTATATTTTCTAGCCTCTGGTTTTCAATGCTAGCTACTATGGTTTAAGCAGTTAAGTTTTCTTTTTTCATTTCTACCAAAAATTCAATTGTATATGTATATATGTGCACATGCAAATTTTGTAATTTTTGTGTGTATGTATGCGCATATGCAGCATGTATATGTATATTTTTATTTTTCTTAATTTGTTAGATGAATATTGGTAATTAAATACTTAAAATTACACAACATTGCACAATAAAATGGATCAAAAGAAGAAAAATGTATAGAAATTTTCCTAAAGCACCAGAAGATCCATTTGTGTTCCTATTCCATTAGGAAATGACCATTTGGAGAAAAGTCCAGCCTGAGTAAAAGCCCAAGCATATCTCACTTTGTTTAACCCAAAAACCATTCAAGTGAAAGCAGGCCATCTTCTTGGGTTAGTATTGCTTTTTAGCTAAAGGCAATCTTTATTTTCTTTTGGCCCTTTGCTTTACGATTATAATAACAAAATTCTATTATTTTTCAGTTCCAATATGAATACATAATAAAATCAAAAGCATCTTCACAAGCCATGCAAAAAGAAAGAGGAGAGTATTATTCATGGGTTATTGGATATTGGGTAACTAAAGCCATTAATAATCCCCATAATATAATTATACTCAAGACTGCTTCAAAAGTAGCAGCCATAACAGAGACTAGCTGAAGTTTTCTGGGCTTTACTGTTTCCTTTTATCTTAGCTTAATTAATTTCTATTTATGGAAATAAATCCAAGAAATATAATAACATGTCAACTTTGAAGCAAACAGTTTTAGACTTGTTGAATTTGTTTGTGAAAATTATATTATTTCTAAATTAATTTCATTGGCTGCTTTCCTTTGTTAAAAATTAAGACCAAAATTTTTCTTTGGGAAGCAGGCAAATTATTATAATTGTTACGTAGTAGAATTGTCTTGGCACCACAATAATTGTCCTCATCTGTATCAATACCTAAACAACACGACCCTTGATGCTTGGGGATTTTGGATGTTTGACCACGTGCCTAAATCTGTGTAACAAATAATAAACCCACATGATAATTAGCTTAACAGTTAACACACTTAATTAACTTACATAATTCGTGTTAATAATGATATGATAACCAACAAGCAGCAACATTTTGTTGTAAATATTAGGAAAAATTATAAACTTTTTAAAATTTATTATTTTAGTGTCTTGACAATTTTTTGGTCCGAGAATTTCTTAAATCTTAAAAATATTAAATAATTATTTTTAGTCATTTTTTGTTACTAAAGTACTGATTTACAATCTAAAATATTTAAGATTGAGGATAGGATAATAAGAAAAATTTATGTGTTATTGAATATTAAAATAAAATTTTAAATAGAGTTTGAGAGTTATAAATCTAAGAGAAAGAAGATTTATAAATCAACATTTCACTAATCGAAAAATTGTTAAAAAAAATATTTATATGAGATTATTTTTAAAAATTGAGAAATTTATTAGATAAAAAAATTATTCAAACATAAACATAACATATTTTAAAAAATTTAAATGTTAGTGATGTAATTTTTCCTAAATAATATAATATATATTTTTTTTTTTATTTTACACACTGTATATATACAATAAATTTAAATTCAAATCTCACGTCTCCAATACTAAAAAATAAATTTTACTTATTTTATAAATAATAAATTAATAATAGAATTCTATGAGTTGACATTTATTTCAAGCATGTGAATTTAATTATATGATGTTTTAAATTATATTATGCTTAGAAAATTCAATTAATATTACTGTTGGACTATAATATTTTAATTTAATAATAATAAAATGAAAAACAAACTTTCAAGTTCCCAAGCAAAGCTGTTCAAAGGCATCAAAATTGAACAGTGGCTGGCTGGCTGTTGGCTCATTGGCTGCATTCAAGTGGCTAGCAGTTGGGTATATAAGGTGATGATCACCTCATTTTCCTTTCTATCATCGCTCTATTCTTTTTCTTGTTTTAGCATTAATTAATTTCAACTGTTTTTCTTTTTTCACATATTTGCGTCTCTTGAGAAAGAAAAGCAACATTAATTATTATAACTATGGCAATAACTTCAATTCACACAATCTTAATATCTCCAGCAAAAGCAGCAACTGTTATGTTTACGTTGCTGATGTTGAACACAGCATGCGAAGCAACACTAAGCTCCAAGTTTTATGAAAAAACATGTCCAAAAGCACTCACTACTATAAGATCTTCCATTAGGACTTCTATTGCAAGAGAACGAAGAATGGCTGCTTCTCTTATTCGCCTACATTTTCATGATTGCTTTGTTCAGGTTCCTAACCTTTATATTAATTTATTCAACCCTGCATTTATACAATTGATCAGATTAACAAAATCTTCTGTTTCCTCTGTTTTGTAGGGTTGTGATGCCTCGATCTTACTCGATGAGACTTCATCTATTGAAAGTGAAAAGACTGCATTGCCAAATTTCGAGTCTGCTAGAGGTTATGAAGTAATTGACAAAGCAAAAACTGAAGTAGAAAAGTTATGTCCTGGTGTTGTTTCTTGTGCTGATATTCTTGCTGTCGCAGCAAGAGATGCTTCTGCATATGTAAGTGTATAAATTATTAGAGAGAGATAATCCCATTTTGAATAATTATAAAAATTTCCAATCCTCATATGATCGATGTTTGGGTCTGTCCGCCCATTAACTTAAACTTTTGTGTTGAATTCGAATTTTCTCATCTATGAACCATCACTCTGAATATATCAGGTGGGTGGTCCATCTTGGACAGTGTTGCTTGGAAGAAGGGATTCAACAACTGCAAGTAGAACTAAAGCTAACAAGGAACTTCCTAGTTTTAAAGACAGTATGGGAAAACTCATATCTCGCTTTCAGAAAAAGGGCCTTACTGCTAGGGATATGGTTGCTTTGTCAGGTCAATAATTTAATTAAATATTATTTATCAAATCATTTTCATTTAACTATACATTTATACTGAATATTAATTTTAATTTCCAAATTAATTATACAGGTTCTCACACTCTAGGCCAAGCTCAATGCTTTACATTTCGTGATAGGATATACAGTAATGGCACTGACATTGATGCTGGATTCGCTAGCACTCGTCGCCGTCGTTGTCCTGCTGTTGGCGGGGATGCAAATTTGGCTCCACTTGATCTTGTCACACCCAATTCTTTTGACAATAATTATTTCAAGAATTTGATAAAAAAGAAAGGCCTTCTTGAATCCGATCAAGTTCTTTTTAGTGGAGGTTCCACAGATAAGATTGTCAAAGAATATAGCAAGAATCGAGCAACTTTCAACTCAGATTTTGCATCTGCCATGATCAAGATGGGAAATATTAAGCCTCTCATTGGTTCTGCTGGACAAATAAGGAGGATTTGTAGTGCTGTCAACTAGTTTTTGATAATTAATTTTTCCAATTTGTTTTATTGTTCTTTTTTTTAATAAATTTGTTAATTTTTCTATTTTATATCATCAAGTGTAAGATAAAATATATTATTTGTAAAGTCTCATTTGTAATTCTTATTCAATAATTGAATTCTCCCATCTGAGAATATGTTAATTAGTTGAATTATCTCTAATTCAGTATATATATAATAAATTCATATTACTGTATGAGTTTTGACCCAAAAATAGTTATAAAGACACCGATAAATATATAATTTTTTTAGATAGATGGGCTCAATATATATACAAACCAAAATATATTGAATAAATTCATTATCTTCTGTTTCGTTGAAGACGAACTAGCCAAAAAATAACTGGACAAATTAAAAAAATAATATAATTTTAAATTTTTACCATTTTGCATTGATATAAATTACAATTAGCCATAATAAAAATTTAATTTTTTAATGAGTGACTTAATAACATTGATTAATAACAGTTGTTTCAAATAAAATATGACTATAAAATTTATATCTATGCCATTAATTATAAATTATTTTGCTTAAATTATCTTTTTTATTATTATTTAAAATTTTTACATGAATAAAAACACCATCACTTATGTTTTGAGATAAATACTTGATTATTAAAACTATATTAACTTAATTAGATTCATAAAAGATTTTTTTATTTTAATATATATATATATATAGTAAATTTATTTTCGATTGAAATTTAAATTTAAAATTTTTTATTTCTAAAAACGACTCTAATATTTTTAAAGTAAAAACTAAAAAATATATATACTCAAATTACTAAACTAATAATTGAATTCAATTATATGTTTGGATTAAGTAATAAACATAAAATTATTAATATTTAAGTAATAAATATAAAATAAATTTAAGTGTTTTTATAAAAAAAAAAAAATTAAAGCCATTAATTAATTAACTCATGACATAACTCAGAAGTATAAAATGATTATTTGAGATAAATTTAATTAAATTAATATAAAAATGAGTTAAATAAGAAAAAAAAATAAAAATTTTAATAGAATTATATTTTTATTATAATTATTAGGATTAATTATTATTTTCTTCTATAAAATGACTCAATACACTAAGTCTTTTTTGACCTTTTAAAAATATACTAATTTTCCCCTGATAAATGTCATGTTATACTAATACACATTTCATTTAATTTTAACGTTAGTTAACCTAAAATGGTCAAAAATGACAGTAAAAATATAGAAATACTCTTATCTTTTATTTTTAATTAATTACATCATATTTTTATTTTTAAAAAATAATTTTTTAGGGTTACAAAAAATTTAATTTCGTATTTTTTGATAAATTTAAAAATAAAAAATAATCAAAAATATTTTTTAAAAAATATTTTTTATTTTAAAAAAATAATTTAAGAAGAAATTAAATTATTTCTTCTTAAATTTTTAATAAAAATAAAAAATTAATTTTCATATATTTGAGAACTTTGAAAATAAAAAATAAAAATATTTTTTAAAAAATATTTTTATTTGTTTTATTTTCAAAGTTCTCAAAAAATATAAAAATATATTTTTTAATCCTTTTTTTTTTTTAAAAGTAAAAAATAAGATGTAATTAATTAAAAATAAAATATAAAAACATTCTTGTCTTTTTACTGTTTTTATTGACCATTTTAGAGTTGATTAATAACAAAATTAGATGAAAATGTCTAATAATATATTTTGATATTAATCGAGAGAGTTAATATATTTTTGAAAGGTCAAAAATGAGTTAGTATATTAAGTCATTTTACAAGAAAAAATCATAATTAATCCTAATTATTATCATCTAATTTATTTTTCACTCATTTATTTTATTTTTAAATTTATTTATTTAAATTTTTATTTTTTAATTAATATTCTTGCAGCACTCATGAAAAAAAATTCATAAAATTTTTGGGACCTATTCTACAATGACTGCTTGCTTCAAAAACTGCAGCCTCGACTACGGCAAAAAGACTGCGGCAGTTTATGATGTTTGGTCACAGAGGATTGGTAGAAATTACAATGAAATATTTTATTTTATTTAATTATTTTTATCCAAATCATAAGATTATATATTAAAATTTTAAATAATAATATATGTAAATTCATAAAAATTATTTAAATAATTTATTTTTCTTAAATAATATATATATATAATCTAAATAATGCCTTTCATATGGAGCCCTCTCAAATTTGAGGTTCTAGGCATTTGGTAAACATAAAAATAATACACATAACTAATATTTAGGTAGTTATCATATTTATTTATAGAAAATGGTCTCCACAAATCCTTCTCAATTTAAAAGAGAGCGCACCATTTTTATGTGTATCATATCTATTTAATAATTTTTTCCTAGGCACATGCCCTAATGGCATGCCCCTGAGGCCATACTTGATTTTACTTCTCATTTAGTCTATAATTTTTTATTATTATTTATGGGAATATTAAACAAATCCAAAATTCTAATTTTTTTCAATTTAATTCTAATGATCAAACTCGGAAATCTTTCGATCTTGAAAACCATTGAATCAAATGGCTTATGGTAAAAAAAAAAAAAAATAAAAAAATAAAAAAATCCACCGACTTAGAGGCTTCTAAATTTCCTTTTTTTTTTTCTATGCAAATTATTCCTTTCATTGACTGCTCACTTTAGTTTAGTGTATAAAAAATACCCCCTCTTTATTTTATAGATTGACTTGATGGTATAAAGTGTCGTTGGATTTCTGAATGAGAACGATTTATAATGAGATATTCTATATTCGAATTTTTATCATGTCAAATTTTTTTAGGTCAGCGCCAGCTCTAAAAGATGAATAAAAATTAGCCTTTTAAATATATGAAAACCTCATATATTTAAAATAAATAAATAAATAAAAAAGGAATACCCCTCTTTTATTGGACAGGAGATGTATGAAACTAGGAAGTAGAGTTGCCTTGTCACAATCATCCTAATAGCTAAATGACATGTAAAGCAGTATCCACATGAGGAACAAAAACTTGGTTTGCTGATTTGTTTCCTTGATTTGGTGCCCTGAGTCTATTGAACTTAAAATCTAGAGGAAAGCCAACCAACCTGAAACACTTCTCCTTGATGTGTCCAGATTTTTCATAATGACAACAAATTTTATATGTTTGGCTCTTTCTTAACAGCCATAACTGTTCCATCAACAAGATTATGAGTCTGCAGAAGCATAGTACTCCTTTGAGTTTCTTCCCTGAATACCATATTGTAGACTTGACCTAGAGAAGGAAAGGGATTTATGATTATAATTTGACATCTTAATGCCTGAAAGGACTCATTGAGTCCATTAAGAAAGCCGAAACACACAATCCTTTTGAGCTGCATCAATATAACTTTGAAAGCAATTATCGCTGCACTTTCCATATGAACAGTAGGGCAAAGGTCTGAAACTCCTCAACTCCTCCCAGATTGCATTTAACTCTGTGAAATTCTTATCTATTGACTTATTACCTTGAGTTGCAGAGCAAAGAAGATGTTGAAGATGAGAACTTCTAGAATCATCTAGTTGTGAGAATATTTGATTTAATTTGTACCAGATTTTGCTTGCCTCCTCAATGTAGAAAACTATCGAAGCTATTGATGGTAAAATGGATCTTAGAAGTCAAGCAACAATCAAATTGTTGCATCGTGTCCATGGAAGATACAAACTGTTATCTGAAGAAGGTTTTGCTATAGATATATCAAGGAACCCTTGCTTGTTCCTTATGGACACAATTAGAAGAAATGATCTTTTCCAAGATGAGAAATTCGCAGGAGTTACTATAGCAGAACTATGATTCTCTGAATGGTGAAAGTAATACACAGATGAAGGATCATCAGTAGGATTGAGGTTAGCTGTAGTAGCCATTGTAGTAACTTGAGTGAAGAAGAAGAAAAAAAACTCTAAAAAGAAAAATGATGTGAAAACTCTGCAAAAGAAATGAAAAAAATAACCGTCAATTGATGATAGTGAATCTGAATCTAGAAGTCAAAAGCTCTGATACCATATGATGAAATGAAATCTTGAAATTGATAAACTCTCTACCATCTTGTCAGTTTAGAGTAATAACAATATATACAGTGTTGAGCATTGTACAGCTCAACAAGTTGAAACAAAAAATTAACTAAAAGAAACTAACTAAAGGAACTAAAATAAACTTAACACTTTACTAACAGAAAGCTTAACAAACTAACAACTTCCTAACTAACCTAATTACACATGCTTTAAATAAATAGTTCACCAAACTTATTATAAACTACTCTGCTGCTTTACATCATGATCATGGGATATGTATAATAAATTTTTTTATTATTTTTTCTGTTAGCCCATATATAATAAACTTGACCTACATATTTTTTCTATTGATATATGTAGTCCATTACATAATATTGGAGGCAAATGTCACCTTAATTACAGTGATATTCAAGCTTCAAATTTATAAAACCTATAATTACTATTATTACAATTTCTAATATGAATAGATGTGATGAAAATAAAACAAGAAATTTATGTTTTTTTTACTTGTTTTTATTGTATGGACATGGTTAAAAAAAGAAAAAGGAATTTAGTTTAGTAGATGCAGTTAGCGTTTTTAAGGGAAAAAACGAAAAACAAGAAATGACAACTTTATTGAATGCATTCTTAGTTTTCTATAACTCTTTATCAATTGAAGGACCTATAATAATTTAATTTTAACTAAAAATAAGTTTCTTTTTACTGTTATTTATGAGAAAAATTTAAATTAATTATAGGACGTCTCTATAAATCAACACAAAATCTTGAGTTGAGTACCAAATCCAACAAGTTCTTTCTCTAAATCAATATCCTGAATATGTCATCCAAAGTTTTTCCCTTATTTTCCTTCACTCTTGTTGTCCTTTCTCTTCTTTTTATTTCAGCTCTAACTCATTCAAATGATGAGAAATTGTCACAATTTAATTTCTTTAATCATCTTCGAGGATGTCATAAGGGTGACAAGATCAAAGGCATTCATGACCTTAAAAAACACCTTGAACATTTGGGTTACTTGAGCTATAAAAATCAATTCTTTACCAATGACGATGATGATTTTGATGACCATTTAGAGTTTGCTCTCAAAACATATCAACTCAATTACCATTTAAATACCACTGGAGTTTTAGATTCTAAAACAATATCGAAAATGATGATGCCTCGATGTGGAGTACCTGACATCATCAATGGCTCCACTAGAATGCAATCCGGCAACATAAACCACAACCTTAGCTCTAGCTCTTTTCATATCGTTTCTCATTATTCTTTCTTTCCAGGAAATCCTAGATGGCCAACTTCTAAGTATCATCTTACTTATGGGTTTCTTCCACAAACCCCAACTCAAGTCATGGGTGCTGTTGCAAGAGCTTTCCGAACATGGGCTATTAAAGCACATTTCAAGTTTAAGAGGACTAAAGATTATAGAAGAGCAGATATAAAAATAGGGTTTCATAAACGTGATCATGGTGATGGGATTGCTTTTGATGGTCGTGGCGGGACTCTTGCTCATGCATTTTCACCGCCAAATGGACGATTCCACTATGATGCAGATGAGGTATGGGCTGTGGGAGCAAGAAAAGGTGCATTTGACTTACAAACTGTTGCTTTGCATGAAATAGGGCATCTACTTGGACTTGAACATAGCTCTATCGAAGGGGCTATTATGTATCCATATATTCCTTCTGGAGCGACTAAAGGTCTACATACAGATGATATTCGAGGCATCCGTGCTTTATACAATGTTTAACAATATTTACCTCTTCTTGAATTATTTGAATTTAATAGGGTGTTACTGAGAAATGAATCACATGATTGAATCAATATGAAATATAACATGAGTTTATAAATGGTCAGATTTAAATCTAATTCAAGCCAATTAAATTTATACATAATAGATTATTTTAACACTCACTTTAAGTTGACACTCTCATAGGTTCAGATTTTAATAGGTGTGAACTTCGTTTATAATTTTTTAGATTTTCAATAAATATATTAAATTTTTAATATAGATTTAGGAGAACCATTTTAAAAGCTAGCTTATTAAAGTAGGAGTGTCTATTTCTATATATATATATATATTATTAAACCATCCGATATCTCTCTCTCTCTCACACACACACATATATATATATCAGACTACTGCTGACTAATCCGAATTCAAGCCATACAGATTTTTTTGGGGGGTTTTGATTTTTTCAATATTGATTGCTGCATTCACAGGAATTTGAACTCGATATCACTACTTAAATAGTATGAATATCTATTATTCAGACTAACCAAGTATTGGTGAATTTCTATATTAATCATTTAATATATTTATATTTAATCAATATGAGATATTTCTCATTCAATATTCTTAACAAAATATATGGTAAAATTTATTATTTTATGCATAATAACGATTATATTTTAGATAAGGAGAATATTATTTTTTTAAATTAAAAAATTAAAATGGAGTACGCATATTTTACAGCCTATACTGCATTCAAAGCTTTTTGGATATCAAGGATTAAATCTTGCTAATAATAAATCATTTTCCAATAATAAAAAAATATATATAATTTATTTTCTCTGTTTAGTTAATGCAAGTTGCGAAGATTTCTACTAAAAAAATTAAAAGTGTTTCTCTATTTATTTGGTAATTAAATAAAAAAATTATTATATATGTGTGAATGCATAATAGATACTAAATTTTTAACATAAAAAATTTCATTCCATAAAATTTCATATAGACATATGCAATACAATGCAAGCTGTCTTAACTACAAAAATGACTAGTTTTCTTAGACTCAGGGAGCAAACATATATTCTTTTTGAAATTGATTTTTATTTAGTGGGCTTAAGGTGACTTATAAATAAAATAAGGAAAAATTACATATATATATATATATATATATATATATATATATATATATATATATATATATATATATATATATGATTCTTCGTTATTATTCTTTCCAGGCATATATATGAAATTGTTAAGTTGGTAATTCTTGAACCAACGATATTTTTTATAAATATATCTTTGTTTCTATTTCTACGCTTTAGAGTTGATATTGTTACCTTTTTCTTTGGAACTAACTCTTTATTATAGTATAAACCAATTATTATGGAAAATGTATTTGATTATAAGAACTTTTGTTATAACTATTGTATCTTGAACCTTGAACTTAGTATGTGTATAGTCAGAACGCCTTCCCTATAAGGGAAAAAACATAAGACTATGTGCACTAGTGATTCGACTGATAGAATTAAAGTATCAGGATTCTTCCTAGAGATGACAAAGTTTCTCTAGATGTGTGTTAACGCTGTAAGGAGATTGTAGTACTCATATTCTCTTATGAATATCGTTAGACTCTTGTTCTGTTTCTGTTGTTCTGACCTTATTTGCCTTTGATCCATGGTGAACAAGTTGATTATATTTTGGGTGATATATTATAGGTTGATGATGTTTATGATTGTGGATTGTGGATGGTTAAAATTATTATCTATTATTTCCACATGTTAGGTTGGTGTATTCTACGGGTTTTCGATGGCCTTAAACCTACCTATGCCCTAGAACTGTCATATTTCTGTTTTGGAATGTAACAAGCTCTTTCACAACCCCTTTTGTTATGTTCCAAGCCCTGCAATTAGAGTACTTAACTGTATTGTATCTACCCCTCAATATACTTGGTTCTTCTTCTCTTTCTTGTCTTTTCCTAACTATCCTTGGTTTGCCCACACCTCTTTTAAATGGAGGTAGAACTATTTCTATGTTTCCTTATCAGGTTCACAGTTCCCCATTAATATAGGACGAAGAATACCATTGTAGGCCATTTTATAGTTCTCCACAATGAAATATTCATGACAAAAATCTTCACATATAAAAGCATGCTTACAAGGAAGGCTTGATGTATCCCACAAACAACAACTATATTTTTTATTAAATAAATTCACACTAGAAGTAATAGGACCTTCTAAGACTTCCAACTCATCATTTCTCTCATTCATTAATTTACAAACTCTAGACATCTTTATCAAACCTTTAAAATCTTTCTAGTCCTAGAGAAAAATTTTTCCTCCCATGTACAACCTTTTAGATATATATTTTGCAACCTAACCATGAATTTTTGCCTCAAATTGTCAAGCAATTTCACTATAGGAGTAAATCTCAGCTTACCTACCTAGCCGTTAAATGATTCTATCATTTTATTAGTTATGTATTCACCTCTTACCTTCTGGCCAATATGAATGCCTTGACCATTCTGATAAAGGAATTTTTAATTACCAATCATATGGTTATCTATCCTTCTTATGTTTGATGTTGCTCATGGCAGTCTAAAAATTCTTACTATATGTTGTTCTTACAACTGGCTCGAAATCATTCATCGAACCCAAGCCCAGAAATAATTTCTTCAAATTCATAAATATGTGTCTGGTATAGAATCTATAAGATGCATCTAGGAACTTCTCTTTTATAGCCTCAATGACACCCTGAAACATAATCATGATTCACAAAATATTAAATGAATAAAAAATTTAAATGAAAGAAACATATAAACTAAAGTCATTAAAAAAGCTTAATTTTTGCCTGTCAAACATGAATGTAAGTGATTTATCATCAATGCCTCCACCAATGCATTGTTGCAAACAATAAAAAAAAAAAAGAAAAAGAAAAAAAAACAACAACTTTCAAAACATTCTGACTCAACCACCCTAAAAGCTAACGGCAAAATATCTCTATTGCTATCTAAACATATAGCACGTAAGAAACATCCTCCAAAAGGACCCTTCAGGTGACAACCATCCAGGCCAACGAAAGGTTTGTATCCCTCCAAAAAAACCTTGCTTCATTACTTGAAAAAAACAAAAGCCTTATTGAAAGTAATGATTCGGTTTCAAATTCATTAGGTTTGGTTTCTAACTTCTTAAAGGTGTTTGGATTAAACCTTTTTAAGATGCTCAATGTATCTTAGCAGTTGAGCATAGCTCTGATTATGTACTCTTTCTATTTTGCCCTATTGAGCTGCTAAGTAACTTGACTAATTCCCAATGTTCTGTTAATTCATGAGTCATTAAATCATGATATGTTGTTAGATCTGCCTTAATTGATTAGCCAATTTGTTTTGAATCCACTTGGTATTGACATATTTATTCTTGTTGGAAGGTAACATCTCATATGTGTGTTCACTCTGCAATGTCTTCACCATAAATGTGATTCCATCTAATACCACAGATGCATGCAATCTCCATCTACACCCTTCCCCCTAACAATATACAATGACCCTAAGACTATCATTCTTTTTTTCTTCTTTAGCTTATAACCACCCTTGATAGCATAGTCTCCAAGGGTAATTCTTCAAAAACTTGCCCAACATGAAAGTGTAATTCTTCAGTAGATCTAGTAGCCCTGTACTATTTTAAGTACATCCCTCTAAAAGGTTTTTTTTTTTTTTTTTTTCTCTTCTTTTTCTGTTGCTGAACAACTTGAGTCATCTTCCTCATTACTACGAATGTCTTTAGAGTTGTCAGACTGAACATTACTAAGCTCATTGTCATCATTAAACACTTCCATATCTTCAGGATCCACTTCATCTACATCAGCTTCACCCTGACTATCTGTAACACCTCAGCAAATAGAACAGTAAACAGAATGGATGCAGTAGATCATAGTAATGAATATGGAGTTAATTGAAGAATAAATAGGCTAAAATTAGTTATCGAATTATACAGAAAATATTTAAGGATAGTATTCACAGAAGAATTTTAAGAACGATAAAAAATAGAAATACTGGAAATGAAAAAATAATAGAGTAGCAAAATTATAAATAAGTACAACTTTAGGAGTATTTTTCAGAAAACTTTAGGAGTATGTTTGAAATACTAATATATTGATGGATTTTTTCTCTCTTTATTGGTCAGGAGCATCTCAAGTCCTGAGCCCATGCCCATCAGCTTGGACTAGAGGAGCGCTAATCACTAGGTCTGAGCTGTACTTAGCATTAGACCTGCCCAGAGAGAGAGAACACTATACAAATACAAATTGTTGGCATGGTGTGAGTGTGAAAGGTAATGGATCCTCATGGGTGTAGGTGCATTGTGTTGAAGGTTTGGACCCTCGTTGTTGGAAGCTGTCAGACCTTGTATTTAGTGATGGAGCCAAAAAAAATTTTAAGAGGGGAAAAAAATTTTATACCATAATTTATATCAAGGTGGTAGCCAACTTCTATATATCTATAGAAACTTTTCACCTAAAATAAGGAGAGTCAAATACAATATATGGTCAAATTTTAGCAATTTTACTATCTAAAAGCGTTATTCTAGGTTGATATATAGTTTAACTCAGTTGCATGTTTTTAACTCATAAAATCGTACGAGTTGACTCGCAATTTTAGCAACAGTGATGTCCAGTATGGACAAGGAGAAAACACAGTACTAGCAACCACTGATGTGAATAGCCACCTTCTCCAGTTGACACATCCTAATATGGCTGGGTTCAGACTTTCAGATTTCTCATCTGCGGTGACAACTGAACAATATGTTCTCATGGTCCAGTTACTGCTGTTAAATTTCTTTTTAAATGATTATTATGTTTTGTTATGTGATGTTAATTGGAAAGGAAATCCAAAAGTATGTTCGTTCTTAATCGTCATTGTTCTATGATTAACTTTTCTTGGAGGATATATTGGTCTGTGTTACGGTTTTCTTAATTTGCTGTTTGTAAAAAGTCACTAGCTTGTTAATGATTTAGGATTTATGTTAGGTTGGTAAATTTGAGCTTTCAGTTTGTGCAGTTTGCACAACTCTGCTCTGGCTGAGCAGTAATTGACAAGGGAATTTGAACTAAAACCTTACGAGCTTTAGGCAGTTATACACTTTGGTCCTCTAATTTTAGAATTCAACACTTCAATGCTTGAGTTGTATACACACCAAGTCATCAACAATTAGGTGTATTATCAGCTAAAAATGAGCCCAAAAAGAATGCCAGTTTTAGTCTGAAATACATCATTAGGGACCCTAAAAGGACTAAAACATTAATTTTAAAGAAAGTCAACGACTGAAGAGGTCTTTTGTAGAGGCTTTTTCTTCACACTTATGGGAAGCAAATGCCCTAATTCCTTTGAAATTAAACATTCTTAGTAGCTGCTGGAAACATCATATTTGAATTCTCTCTCTTAACCTGATTCCAACAAACTTGTATGTAAAGATGCCTTTAGTAAGTACTTGTATTTTTCATTGCTTAAGTTTGAATGCTAGGATTATTCCAAATTAGCAATACCATTTTCCAGGATCCTCTTATATGGAAAACATACTATTACTATATGATGTTCCTTTTTCATGCACTGAAAGTTCTACTTTTGGTTTCTCATTTCACAAGGAACAGCTTGTAACTTGGAATAGAAAAGTATATATAAAAATTCAAGTGTGAACTCTTATTATCAAGTACTAATAATCATCTGACTATGGAATACCCTTTTTTTTTCTTCTTTTTTCCTCTTTGTGGTCCATTGGTTAGATTATGCAATTGAAGCTCAATAGTATGTTAAAGTAAAAGAACTCATCTAAGTTTTAAGTTATAATTTTTTTTTTCTTTTTCACTAGTTCATTTCATCCTAGGTTTTTGCTCCTCACTTTATTCTCATATACGATTTCCATTTTTGAGGTAATTTACACTTCTTGTCATCAAACTTATAATTGTTTTCTATTGTTGTAAGAATAGACCCATTTTGTATAATTTGATAATTGAATTTTAATATTTAGTATGGAAACAATGCGGACATGTTTTCATTGATTACATTTGCTAGAAGCATCGGTAGACAAATTGTGCTGTTATAAATTGCCCCTTCAATTTAGTATGATACAAGAGATCCTTAGTTGGGATTTTGACCATATAAATAAGAGTTGCATCAAACTCTCTGTTTCAACCATTTTGCTTTGATCATATAACTAAATGTTATAATCCTAATTGCAAGAAATGGGATTCAGATTCTTGTATTGAAAATATGGAATCTCAATTTAGGTTGTACGGATTTTGAGCTCTCTAATATTGTGAGTTTATACGGATTTTGAGTTGTATATATCTTAAACTAGCTTTTTAAAATGTGATTCTCCCAAAGTCTTTAAAACATTTTGAACTATCTTTTGGAATCGCATCAAAATCTGAAATAACTAAATTTTCATATTAGATACATCTATTACTAGAGAAAAGTAAAATTTATATTAGAATGATTCAGTTGAGTTTTAAATTAGAATGATTCAATTAAGAGTTAAACATCTTGATCATAAATCTAAATCTATTTTTAGCCAAGTGCTGCATTTCAAATTCTGAGTCTCCTTGCACAATATTCAAAATTACACAACGTGATTTAAGCTCATAAAAATGAAATTAAAACAAATAACAACCGCAATCCTAATTATCATAAGAGCCCTGTCTTAAATTAACAAATAAATAGCATACCACGAATTAAGAATATATGTATGTTGGAATAAGCATCGTACAATGAACAATATATTTCCACATTTTACCAGTTCATCATAGAGAAGTTTTCTGCACTCAGCATCACAACTACCAACAGAGTCCACAGAATTAGCTGTTGGTTAAATAAGGTTATTTTTCCTTAGCTACATTGGCTGCAACTTCTAGCTTATTAGCTACATTGGCCGCAATTTCTAGCACTTCTAAGCTAGTACGAGAAACAAGTCTCTCAACAGACACTTTAGTCACATCACGGCGTATTCCAATATCAGAAACAAACCGACTGACACAATACATACCACTACCCACAGCAGCCAACCCACTAAAGCTGGTGGTTAAAAATCGAAGTGGCGAAGAAACAATAGCACTGGTAGCTGCTAATAAGGATGCTGCCTGCCCACTTCGACCAACACTGATGCTTGTGAATACAAGCAGGCCTGTCTTACAGTAGATTGCAAAATCTTCGCAGTTGTTTTTGAAAATGTGGTAGACACCAAAACCATTTTCAAGGAGGAAAGAAGCACGATGAAGGACGTCTTCTGGTGGATCAGAAGCAGCAAGGGTGCAGGTCCCTCCTCTAGCTTTGGCGAGAAAGAAAGCTGGCGAGACACCATATTCAAAAAGGTATAGGTTCCCATCTGCAAGGAAACAGTCTATACAGGATGAAATGACACCGTCGAGCCTGGATTGATCACCACATCTTGGGCATGGATTGTCTGCAGGATGAGAGGGAGAACAGCTGAAAATAATATGGTCTAACACAGTTCCTGTCCCTATTTCCTGACCTGCTCCACGAGTGAAGTGGATCACCTTTCCATCACCAACATATATCCCTAGTGTGAAATCAGATGCAGGTTAGCTATGGTGAAACTTCTATTGTCTAGTGTACGTCAGAATTGGATATATATCTCAAATGAAGGTGTAAACAGACTTGTGGTATAATGAAATGACAAACTGAAAAGCAATACCAACAATTAAAAATATGAAAGGAAACCATTTACATAAGCCACACTTGATCTTCACATGATTTCCTACATGTTGGACAACATTGCATCTCTCTCCCAATCCATGTCTCTCATACATGCATGCATACACACAGTGAGCACTTTCTTGTCAAGAGAATTCACCTATGCTGTGATAAAAATTGAATTAGAAAAGTTTGTGGGTAAAAAGGAAGGTTGGTTGCTGTTGTGGTATCACAATAGACTAGTAAAATTTAGCTTAAAGAGCGCTGAATGCAGGAAACAGATTGCAACTAGCTTGCCATTGAGGCTTAGGTGACTTTCAGTTAGTCGCATTAATAACAACCTATGGCAACTCTCATTAAACAATCTTGCTCTTTTGGTCCTAAGTTGGGGAGTAGGATGCCATGCAACATGCTTTTCTGAGATAATGATGCAAGCATTCACATGGTGACCTTAGTGCATGATGCAGAAAAACATTTCAAACATAAGATTCTAACCTCTTTAACTTTGCACCAAAAGAATATATGAATCTTTACGATAAAAAAGATATATGAATCATGGTGTCACATCATGGTCCTATTTATCCTTGTATTCATTCAGATATATATGAATCTTTCATATAACCATAACAAAGCATACATGTTACTGTTCCATTTGATCTTTATCACTAAAACACTTTATAATTTTTTGATTGGTTCTAATTGTTTATGCAGACATTCCTATTCCCTAAAGTAGGGCTTCCTCTTCACCATAAGCTTCACTAAGAGAGGAGCCTTTTAAACTAAAATGCAAACAGTTTCTTGATTATATCTTCCAAAATCATGAATCTCTACACCAAATGTCTCATGTATTTGCAACTTCAAATTCTTATGACCTTATCAAATCTGATTGACAGCTAACTTCACTTTGAAATTATATCATGGACACTCCTAAGAATCCTCATTAGAATTGAACTACAATTTAGAAAGATAATGAACCACAAGCTTAAAACTCTGATCAAAATAATACTCTGTCTATATCTTTCATTCATCTCACGTCGCTTTTGTATTTAGAAGAGCCACCTGTTAGAATTAAACTGTGAAACATTTCTGGCTTCCACTTAAACAACATTGTAGAACAATTTGAAATTTTTTTTTTTTTTTATCACTGATACCACACTGGGATTGTGAGCCATAATCATGGGTTTGGGAATTTTACACACTCATCATTTGTGGCAGTGATTTGCAACTGAAGTTCATACTATATCTAGCTGGTAGTATTTTAAGTTTCTTGTAATAAACAGAATGGAGAGAAACTCCCAGCCAGAGACCCTGTGAAGAAATAAAAAGAAAATGAAGTTGACAATTAATGTGGATAAAGAAGGTAACTTTGAAAACAAACCTTTGAATCAATCAAACCATGTCCATCCCTAAACTCTCCAGACCTTTTAGGATTAAGATCCTTCCCAATTGATTAAAACATGACCAGTCATGTTAATTTCATTTCAACCATTGAATTTGAAATGGATAATTGAGATTTTAAAATTCAAAAGTTAGGATATTGTTTTTCATAGAAATAAGTGGATAGACATTTAGTTTAATGATCCAATCCTAACATTTGACTCCAACAGCTTGAATTGAATAAACATGAACCATCATGTTAAAACAAAGATGACATGATACATCTCCAATCAATTAGCCTTCATCCTACAGCCGAAAAATCATGATCTGTTGAACCAAACGTAGTAATGTATTATCTAGTAGACCTAATCAATGTTTCCAAGCTAAAACCAAAAAGCCCTAATTTTCTATCCCATTGTTTCTTTTAAGAATCATTCTCAGATATTTAGATACTACAACACTAACTGCTATTACAAATTTCAGAATGTAGCAACATTTTCATAACCCTAGTTCTATTCTCATCCAAATTCATAAAAATCTGTTATTTCTACCTAACCACCAATCATACAATGTCTAACTATTTGCCAACAAGTCTGATCTTCTTCCTACCAAAAGAGCGCCATAATCAAACATGTAACTGGACAGTGCCTTTACGTACAAGGTGTGATTGTAAAAGTGGGTAGCCAACTACATGCCTAAATATAATGAAAGAAAACAAGATGATTATGTCACGACTTGGAAATAAACATAGATAAAGCTGAAAAGAAAAGGACATCTGCTTCCAACCAATTGGAAACTGAAAAGAAATAAACATAATATAGCCCACCATCAATTGGATTACAGAATCTACATTTCTCAACCACTATACTCCAGCATTGAAACTTCACTACATTAATGTCAATCACCAAAATTAAACTGAAAACTGCGAAATGGGTATCCACCATTCAATTCATAAACAAAAACCCACAAAACAAAAAAGCGATAAACTGCAAAAAACGAACTCATTTGAAAAAAGGAGTAAACTTTGATACCAAACTAACATATCAGACTATAAAATGCCCAAATCGAAATCAATAGGAAAAGAACGGAGATCCGAAATACAGATAAAATAGAATGTAGAATTGAGGTACAGACCGTGATGGGCATATATATAAGCGTGCCTCCATGAGTAGATGTGATCGCCAGGCTTAAGCTCATCTCTTCCAATCTTATTGGATAAAATTCCCATTTTTAATTTCTTTTCTTCTCTTTGTATTTTTTCGAATAATTTACAGAGAAGAGAAGTTTATTGAGAAAGAGAAGCACTTGCTTCGCCTTTAAGGCTGGGACATAGCAATCACAATTGACATTGATTAGCTACTGAACTTGCGTGTAGCTTTTATTTAACTTTAATTTAATTTTAATTTTAAATGTTGATTAAATTACATTTTTAGATTCTCCATTTCTTACCATAATTACATGTTCAATTATTTTCTAAGTGCTAATGACAAAAAAAAAAATCGTAATTTTTATTTATTGTTTTCACAATTTTTTGCTTTTATTTTATTTTTTAATTTTTTATTAGGTATGTTCACATTTTTTTTTAAAACAATTTTACTAATTTTAAACTCTCCATTCAATGTTTTGTACTTGTAATGTAAATTAAATGGTTAATTACATCATTAGAATGTAAAATTTTTTATTTTTTCTATTCTAAGTGTTTTGTATAATTTTTAAATTTATTGTTCAAAAATAACATTTTGAAATTTAATGAATAGCTATTTTAAATTATAATTAAAATTTTAAAAAATAAAATTTTCTAATAATTAGCATTTAATCTTTTAATCTTTAGCTGGCGCTTATCGTTAATTGTTGACACCGATTGCTAATAATAGATGATAATTCACTTATCAACGTTTAAGTGACTGTTGCAAAGTTGATAATATATACACACTATTGTTTAGATTAACTTAAAATAGATATAAAATGTTATTTTAAAATTTAAAAAATATTAAATAATTTTTTAAATATTTAATGATTAAATTAAAATATTATTTTAAAATTTAAAAATAAAAAAAAATTTAAACTAGATATATTAATTTTTTTTAAAACGATATTTTTAAAATTTTATTTTTCAAAACAGATTTTATATCCAAATACCTGGTAATAGACTTTGAGCTTGGGCCTAGTATTTATTTGAGTTTTTTTTTTTTTTTTTTAACTTTTTAAAAAGTGTAAAAAAAATAAAAAATATTTAATTTTTTACTGTTAAAAAAAAAATTTTAAAAATATTATATATCTAAAAATATTTTTTTTAAAATGCTATATATTTAAAAATATTTTTTAAAAAATATAATATATATCAAATATATATCAAAGATATATTACAAATATATCAAATATATACCAAATATATATAAAAAATAAATAAAAAAACATAAAATTTAAAATATATATATATATTTATATAATATTTTTTTTTTTTTTTTTTTGGTCTCCCCGTCAAATATTGAATAAAAGTTTCATTATACTTTTAGAATGAAACTTTTAATGATTGTGTTGGGGTTGGACCAAAATATGCTCGCTCGGTAATTGCCATCCAAAATAATGCTTCTTAGGCCCAAATGGTGAAAGCCCACTTAAGTGATACGTATACCATATTACTTCTCAAAAGGATTAGTGTTATATTTTATTTTTTAGTAAAATTTCTATAAATTAATACTGTTAAAACTCATAAATTTTATTAATTAATAAAATATTAATTTAACTTATTAATTTAGATTGAAATTATAAAAAATTATTATATAATAAAAATTATTAATTTATCGAATATTAATTTATTGAAATTTTTCTCAACTCGTCTATGAATAGTTTGTAAAATTAATATATAGTTTTATCACACAATCAATATATACATAAAGTTTTTCTTTATTTTCGTTAACAAAAATACAAGTGAATGTTAAAAAAGAAAAACTAATTATAATTATAAAAATTAAATAATAGACTTTTAGAGTAAAAAGAAAATCAAACTAATTGTTTTCCCGTCTAAGTAGAGCCCCTTCAATCCCATTACTCTTATGCATGACTTGCATCTTCTCCATTTGCTTGGTCAATGGGTTATTCTCATCATTTTGAGAAGATTCTAAAAGGCTCCTACGTTATCACATTTTCCTTGACTTTATAGCCCTTCTTTAATTGATAATCAAGCTCATTACTCTTAGATAAATTTACTATTAGACGTAACTCTCTTAGTATCATATACATGCCCTATAACTAGTTTGGACTCATGAATGTTTCTTGTTAAGATTTTAGGTCAAGTAATATGCGATTGCTTGAAATATTATACCTTAGGTATTTAATTTGGAATACCTAGCATACTGCCTCCAACTAGCATATATAAGTTTACACTAGGGTTAAACCAATTAATGGGCTCTTGCCCATTAAGCCCACTACAAAGGTCCATTATCTATTAGGGCTTATATTAGAACATATATTAGGATTATTTAATATACCTTACAATCTCCTCCTAGGTTCTACATATAGCACTTTTCAATAGATAGATAATATAATGTTCAAAACAAAATGTTGAATCATTATATCATAAAAAAATTCATTACTTAAAATATGAATTCTTTAAGCACACTATCAATTTTAGAAACAAACTAAATTGATGCAATTAAGTTAAATATATTTGAATAATAAGTATACCAACATAGAGTTTTAGAATTTAACTAAACTCAATGAACATGGACATTTTTATTTGCAAGTGAACTATTTATTCAACTGAAAAAAAATATAATAGTCTCCCACAATTTAGAGCTATAGAGGAATTATTCATCAAGTAGATCATCCTCATCAGAAGTCCAGTTTAGCTCTGCTCCTTTATTTTTGTCATTTCCTGTAAGTTACCAAATATGAATTTCATATGAATTCAATCATTTGTATAACTCTTTAAAGTGTCTAGTTCATCCAAAAGAACTTAGCACAATACCACAATGACTAAAAATAATGATAATATATTAATGTCAATTAAGCATTAATACAAACAATACATTAATATCAATAATAGTATGCATCAATGTCAAAACCAATAAGCATCAATGTCAAGTTTCTTTATAAGAACAAGACCTAAACAGTTTCTTTTCCAAAAAAATCATTTCATGTTTTTATGTGGAATGTTAGAGCTGCCAAGTTCAAATCTAGTTAAGCTGTATTATCAAGTATGGAATGATACAACTGCTCAGGATAGAATATCCAAATGAAAATAAATTATCTCATCAAATGTGGAATGAGACAATTCGCCCCAAAAGGATATATCATCAAATGTGGAATGATATATTGACAACTGTAAGCATCAAAACATTATCAAGTGCTTATCTTAATTACCAAAAGGAGATTCGAAAATTCAAAATAACACAGATGTAGGTTAATGCTTGTCTCATTTAGCTATTAACCCCATTTCCCCTATAATTTTGAATATTTGATCTTTGTTCAAACCTTTTGTGAGTGCATCTGCAATATTATCCTTCGATTGCATATCAACCAAAGTGATAATACCTTGTTTTATAAGATAATTCAGCGTTGCATGTTTCAGCCTAATATGCCTCCTCTTACCATTAAAGAGTGAGTTTTTCACTACTGAAACGGTAGCTTGATTATCATAGAGCAAACTTAAAAAATTAATCTTTAGACAAGTTAATGGAATATCCAGGATCAGATCTCTTATCTATTATGCTTCTCCTCCTACTAAAGCTAGAGCTGATAGTTCTAATTCCATAGACGACAAAGCAATATAAGTCTGTCTTTTGGATTTCCATGACACAGCTGCTCCACCCAGTGTAAAAACATAACCACTAGTAGATTTACTGTCTCTAAATTCTAAGCACCATGATGCATCAGAAAAACCTTCCAAGATAAATGGATGACCATTATAGCATAGAGCATAATTGAGAATACCCTTAAGACATCTCATTAGCCTCGTTAAGGCATTCTAATGCTCTTGACTAGGATTACTAGTTGTCACACCCCGACTCCAATGGTGCGACGGTCCTAGGAAAAGGATAAGCTTAAGGCCACCATAAACCCGTAGAACTCTCATATCCTGGATCTCATACACATTTCATATCAAATATAGATATCATACAATATTCATTTCTATGATCCATATAAGCATAATTCATATATTTATTTTTATCATTTCATAATTTCCTCTTATTCCTTACTAATCAAAAGATATATCCCACATCACTAAGGAACAAGGGTAACCCAAAAGATAACAATTTATATATCAAAATAGTGTCCTCTTTAATAACTAACTACGGAGCTCTAGAGTATACTCCCAATAAATATACAATACCATAATACCATACAATGAATATACATAAATATATACTTCAAAATGATTACAATGGAGGCTTCTTGGAGGAATAAATCAAGAAGCTTGATCTTCTCTACTAGCTCTCTCACAAGCTACACTATCACCTGAAATCCACAGAAGATGAGTGAGCCTACAACTCAGTAAGATATGAATATGCAATATGAAAGAAATATATATACATATATATTAATCCAAAGGAAATATCAATTCCAAGAACATGGGTAAGAATCATCATGTGATTAGGCTTACAAGAACAGAAGTGCTCACAATCGAATAGCACTATCAAGTAACATGGTAGAACTACAGAGTGCAACAGTAGCCGTGCTACCTATCACAACAGAGCGCATCGGTAGTCCTTGCTACCTTATCACAAACATATGCTTGGCTAGGCATACGCCTAGAGCTCATGGTCCCCTCTAGGTGAAACACTAATAAAAATCCTATCAGCTAGGTTCCCAAAGTGCACAATGGACCAATGAATTTACTCTCATTGGGAAGAGCGTTCTATCCATAGGGTCATATGGTTTCAATTTCATAAGAATCATATTGGTCACAAGACCATCAACATATATCATAAATTTCAGTCAAGTTTAACAAGTAGGAATCATTTGAACTTGATACAAGAAGGTTGACCAAGTCACTTACATTATATATATATACATGGTAATCACATGAACAAATGGTAAATTTTGGTTTTAGGATATCATAAAATTTTCATTTAATAGTTTGATAATACAATATCAAATATATATGAATTTTTATGGGTGAACAATAAGAATATTCGGTCATATCAATTCAAAGAAGCAATAAACAAATGCAATGTTCATACTTACCTCTACACAATTTATCCTCGAATTTCTTTTAGCAATTGGCTCAACAACAATCTCCTTAATTTCCTTGATTTTTTTCTCCTAAAAAATTTTCCCAAATATTAAAAATTAGGGTTTTCCTTAATCAATAATACTCAATATGATTTATTAATATTTAACCTTCTTAGAGTTTCTATTCTTAATTCCCAACATCAATTTAATTCATCTCTTAAAGAA
>CANXYC011146988.1:0-10593 GCA_948193065.1 Aleurites moluccanus | reverse complement strand
TACATTCCATTCCATCATTTAAACCCATTAAATCATCAAACTATCAAACCATTTTCAAGCTCCTTAAGTTTCGACCAAGATGAAACTTCATCCAAAGGGATTTGTTTCCATTAAATGATCACTAATTCATGTTAAACACATCAAATACACATCATTTGAACAAAAAAAATCATCAAAATAATACTTTGATTCATACCTTTTCCTATTAGGGTTTCCTTTCCAACTTTTTGAATTCCTTCCAACCTAAACACAATTTTGTCACCAATTAACATCAAAGAACATCTTAGGAACACAATTAAACCAAAAGAATCACAAAATCACTTAATTTTCCAATAGTTCTTCAATAACTCCAAAGCTTTGATTTTTCACTTTTTCTTGTTTTTCTTTTGAATCTATGGATATATTTGTATTTAGGATGATGGAATTAACAAGTTTGATTCAAGAAATGGAAGAAAACAACAAGCTTTGGCATTCATCAATGGTGGTCGAAACTTGTGAGGAAGAAAGAGAAAAGTTTGAATGGTGTTTTGGCTAAGAATGGTGAAGGGGTGGCAAAAATCCTACCTAAAAATCAAATGGTGTAATCCTATGCTTTGAGTTTATGGTAAAAGTTGTGAAACCTAGCTTACTAACCATCCATTTCTTCATCTTTTCATCCAATGGTTTGATTTAGATTAGCCTAACATGATACCATAGGCTTGCATACACCAAATAAGTCCATAACTCAAAGGAAAAGACCAAACTACCCTTAGTTCAAATGGAAATCCCTAACTGAGCAGCTTTGCCCGAAATTATTTTCAACCGGCTTTAACTTTCCAACAATAATTCATTTAATCATTAAACCACTATTTTCATGTCCTGATATTCCTTTTTATCTTCAAATATGATGTTAATTCCTTAAATTACTCAAGGGGTGTGAAATGACCATTTTGCCTCCAGTTCATCAAAAACTCAAATTTACCCGATTGCTTCCTAACAGCCTTTAAATTTCTTTAACTCATATAATACATAATAAAACATGCACATATGTTCAATTCAAGCATAAACATACAATAATGCAGAACTTTCAATTCAAGAAAAATTTCCCCCTAGGTTACCCTTTATGGTCCAGGTTCTAGGTTATAGGTGAGGTGTTACATTCATATACCCTCTTGCCAAAATCAGAAATTCATCCGTTGACCATACTGCTATTTTTCAGCAGTGATATCGGTACCGATGATTTCTGAAACTTTTTCTTGTTTTCGCTCTAACTGAGTTTTTAAAATTAGTCGTTTCGATAATTTTAGTCCACATACTGAGAACTTATTTCACAGAAACTTGTTATGCAAATTTTTAAGGTATTACATTCTACCCTCCTTCAAAAAAATTCGTCCTCAAATTTCAAATAAACATGTATCTCTATATTGAAACAATAACAGATACTTGACTTTCATGTCTTATTCATTCTCCCATGTACAATTTTTCTATATATTGATTCCTTCATAATACTCTTGCCATTAAAATTTCTTTATTCTGAATTTGTCGAACTTGACAATTTACACTTTCTATTAGCTCTACTCTATAACATTTCTTGATTAACTTCAATATTCTGCCTTTCAATATGTATAACAGTTCTGGCACATGATTCCATAGCATTTAGATATGGCATACCAAATAACATGGCTCATACCTAAAGGAAGAGCCAAACTTTATGCTACACTGTCAATCCTTTCTAATACTTTATATAGTCTCACGTATCTCTGTGTCAACCTTCCTTTTCTTGTCAAATCTCATCACACTTCCATAGGTGACATTTAAAGAGAATATGATCACCAATATTACATGAACACCCTTTTTAGTTCTGTAATTCAATCAACGGTAAATATTGATCTCACTTATCTTTGAACTTCCATAACACATATCCTCATCTCTAAACTCTAATGTTTTATTATTTTTGAACATCTTTCTGTAACTTCATAAAATATGGATCCCGATCTTGGGTCACTTTATATTATCAATTTACAATGGCTTAACCCGACATTGGGCTATCAGAGCTTGATTTCGATCCTAGGATCCAAATCTAACTCCATACCCATATCAATTAGCTTATTCATTTCCATTAACCAAAACTGGCATTTATACAGCTTGACATACAATTGATGCTTTCATAGTATCTATAACACAATCCTCAAGTACTCTACATGTTTCCCTTCATTCTTAGAATAGATAAGAATGTCGTCTACAACTATTATGATAAACTTATCCAACAATTTCTATAATTTCATCTTTAGCTCTTTCAATTCAATAGGTGCCTAGATACACCTAAATTCTAAACTCTATCTCTTTATCAGGGTACCCCTGACAACTTTTTGGAAAAACATCAGGAAACTCTCGGACCATAGGTATCCGATCAATCCCAATTAAAGTCTTTCACACATTCATTAAATATACTAGATATGCTATACCATCTAATTTTATCATTTTTATAGCCTGAATAACAGGAATGAAACTAATTCTAGATTTATAGTTTTCACTCTGGAACTCAAATTATGACAACTAGAATTTGACTTTCTTCTCATAACAATCAATAACTGGTCATAGTATAGTTAACCAATTCATATCAGGTATCATATTAAGTTACAACATAGGCAACTCTATCACATTAGCACATAAAAGTATTATTATCAATTCAATAACACATCTCGGATAACAATCATAATTCACTTTTATACTTTCTCTCATAGGTATAGTTATCTTTAAGGGCACATTCAATAGTTATCTTTCTCTATTTAACTGTGATGCAAACAAAAGAATGTATGACACTAGAGTCAAATAATGGATTTGTTATGACATTCTATATTTAAAATCATACCTATATCTGCATCATCAGATCTTTGTGTCTCTTAGGTGTTAACAGCGAAAACTCTTCCCTGGCCTTTACCTGCTGGGGCTTGACCACTACTAGATGCCTGACCTCTACCTCTACCCCTACTAGGAGCCTCTCTAGCCACATTCTAAATCATTTGTATTATAGACTGAGACTCTGTAGTAGATGGATACTGATCATCCCATAAGGGACATCTGTTAATAAAATGACCATGTTGCCCACACTTCAAACAAGCACCTGACTGTCTATGACATTCTCCTCCATGCCTTCTGCCACAAAAATTACAAATAGGTACATTAGGCATCTGAGTAACAGGTCTGGAAGAAGCCTGTGAATATGCAGGTGCAAACTGCACTGATGGTCCTCTACTTTGAATCCTCCTCCTCTGACTACCAGATGGAGGTCCCTAATCAAATCGAGGAACTGGCTCAATCAATCTAGGCTGGGAGCTGCTTTCCCCCCGCCTACTCTGGGATCCTAGTCCCTCCTTTCTCTTTCGATCCCTCTTCTCTCTCTGACCTGTACTTCTCTTTCATCTAAGTAGCTTTATCGATAACTGTTGTCAGAGATGTGAATTTCATAGCCAATAGAGCATTATGAAGTGAAGCATGTAATCCTCTCCTGAACCTACTGATCAGGTCAGCCTCAGTAGGAACAATGTGAGTAGTATATCTACCCAATCTAATGAACTCCTCTGTATAGTCCTCTATAGACATGTCCCCTTGCTCTAACTGTTCAAACTGAATCAAGTTATGGGTCTTCACCCCTTTAGTAATTAACTCATCTATCAGACCCTGTCAAAACTCAGCCTATAAGGGTGGATGCCCACCATACAATCTGGGCTCTATCCTCTTCGAAAACCAAGCCCATGCCTTCCCTTTCAATAACAATCCAACCAACTCTATAGCTCTAAAATCAGAACAAGGTAGTCTCCTAACTACCTTCTCAATCTCCTCTAGAAAATCCACGAGATCACTGCCTCTGTCTCCTCTGAACTCTGGCAGACTTAGCTTAAGAAAGCTAAACATAGAGACTCTGACCTCATCAATAACTCAGAGGGCTCCCTTCACAACAGGGTTTTCGAGAACCACAACTGGCTGTACAAGAGTTGGAGCAACTAGTACTGCAGCAGGTGCAACAGGGGATGGCACTGCTGCTGGTACTAGAGGTGGCAGTACATTTTGTCGTTCTCGCCTCAACTCTGCTAGCTCCCTACGCATATCCATCATCCCCCTCATCATCTCATATCTCCAAAGGTCATCAACCCTCTTTGTATCCCCTGTAGAACGACGAGATCTAGACGGTCCCTTAAAAATAGAAACTTCCCTGACTAGGGACTCATTAGAGGCTACCTCCGCCTCTCTAGTACCTCCGTCTCCGCCGTCAGACATCTCTATAAACTATTTGAAAACAAACATAACATATACTCAGTATAATACAGAAGTGTAGAATACTTACACATACTTGACGAATATAACAAATGAGGATACAGGAATTCTTATACTCCATGGTTCCCTTAACTCTACCTATACTGTACTTAGTTACTATTCCTCTGTAACCTATGCTCTGATATCTATAAACATAGAGCTTTGATATCTGTAACCTTAGTGCTCTGATACCACCTCTGTCACGACCCATTCCTGGGTCGAAACTATCCTAGGGTACAGGAGATGCCGAGGCTACCGGCACCCGTAGAACCAATCAATCTTATACTATGCAATCACTTACAATATCGCAGCGGAAATATAACTATAACCAATATTGCAGTGGAAACCCATCATATCTTGCTCATCATCAATCACATAACAGTACATATAATCATTCACTCACATAACACTAATCATTCTGTAAATACCATATTCATATCATTAATAACCTCCAATATTCGCATACATACATGTTCATACTCTAACTATACCATATAGAACCCATGGAGCAGCTAGGGTATGAACATACAAAATAATACAGTGTTTATAATATTACATTGACACAAGATCTGCAGAATCCATAGAGAGTTAAATGTGATGGAAATCTACCTCCTCCTCTGCATCTGAGAGGGCAAATAGTGAAAGGGTGAGTATATATGATACTCAGTGAATCTAATATGCAACGACTAATAAAATGGATAATAGAACATCAATAAGCAATAAGCAGATGACATAAATGAATCAAACTGCCAGAATGTCTGTATCACAGAATCAAGTACAGAATATGACTGTAAGTAAACAATCACAACAATAAAGCACATATCACATGGACAAGATGGAAATGATAGATATAGAACCATGAAACGCATAGAAATATGCCAAGCACAAATCACTATATATATATATATATATATATATATATATATATATATATATAACATAAGACTGCACGAGTCTTATGACTAGGACATCCCTTCCTAGTTCAGGGTATCAATCAATCAACACAATGTGCACAAGGTTGACAACATGTACTCACTACCCTGTTGAAACAGCAGCTCTGTCAAATCACCTCAGAGTCAATAGAAGTGATAAACACATCAATAGATGCTATTTCAAAATAATGGCATCGACAATATCAATAACTCATCAGAAATTAATTGGATGAGCATAAAGTCAATAAAACATCAATAATTATCGATTAAATGATGAGCAAAGGCCTAATGACCAAAAATGGAAACAAACATATTTTGGTCATTTACGGCCAAAAAGTTGATGCAATTGACATGCCATTATCACTAGCAACAGTGGCATTCAAATGGTTGGCCTACGGATTTTTCGGCATGGTTTCAGCGCAATATTGACATTGCCCTAATTATCAATAAATATACATATGGAAGCAATTCCATAGACAACAAAAACAACTCAATAATCTTCAATAAACACATCAATTTGGCATGGAAAACAAATACAAAACCAAAGCATACAATTAGGCAAAATGCCATAATTAGGGTTCGGCCAGATGGCCTTTTTCATAAATGGATTCCAAATGACATTTTATCAATTTAGGCAAGTAATTTGATGCATAAGAGACTCACTTATCCCTCCAAATCACCAAGCAAACTTGATTTGCTACCCAATTCCTCAATTCCTCGATATAGGCCAAAATCGGCAATTTTCTCCGAACGAATTTTCTACAACGAAACGAACATCAATTAAATATCAATTAATACCCAATTAACTTATTCTAAAGCCAATTTACACATCTTAATCCATATACTCAAAATCCAAACTCACAACTTCAATTTAGGGTTAGAAAATTGGGAAAAATTGTTTAATGTATCAATTGATGCAATTAAACCATTTACCCAATCCTTTTATCATCCATTTAACCTAATTAAACCAAAAAAATAAAACAAATAATCAATTACCTCAAAAACCCTAGAATGGCTGAAAATTCCTCTTCATTTTTCTTTAATTTTTCTTGAATTTTTATGGTTGATTTTGGTAGTTAAGTGCTTGTATGGTTTTAGTTTTTTATTTTCTACACATTTGCTTCACAAATTTGAAACAAAAATCATTTGAAAACGAAAAAAAATGCTCACGGGTGGAAGAGAGAAATGACAGAAAATTTGGCCAAATTTGTGCTTATATAATAAGACAAAAATTGGCAAATTACACTTTTGGTCCTCAAATTTTCCAAAATTTGCTTTTGGTCCTTTTTTGCTCGGTAAATTATTCCGATAATTTCTTCGAGAATCGAAATTTAAAGTGAATATTTAAACATCATATTTTTATTAATACTAATTAATAAAAATAGTTTCAGAGCCGTTCTGAAACTCAGACTGTCGAATTTCCACTCTTCACCAAAAGTTCCCTTTATTTACGATTTTGCTATCGCTTACTTTATCAGTATTCTTAAATATTTTCTTATATTTCTTTTTGCTGTATTCACACATGAATATACATAATCATATACCCTCTTGCCAAAATCAGAAATTCATCCGTCAACCATACTGCTATTTTTCGGCAGCGATATCGGTACTGACGATTTTCGAAATTTTTTCTCATTTTCGCTCTAACTGAGTTTTTAAAATTATCCTTAGCCATTTCGATAATTTTAGTCCACATACTGAGAACTTATTTTACAGAAACTTGTTATGCAAATTTTTAGGGTATTACACACAGGCACCCAACATTCCTAGTTGTGGGTTTTGTGGTCGGAGACATGGAGGGGAGTGTTGGAGACAGATCGGTGCTTGTTGAGGTGTGGCCAACAGGGCCATTATCCTAACATATGTCCATTGAGGGCTGACTAGCATCCATCTGTCACAGTTTCTCAACCAGTGGTAAAGGCGAGTCAGAATCTGGGTAGAGAGGATACAGCCAGAGGCAGAGGCAGGGGAGGACAGGCTCCTAATGGTAGTCAGGCTCCAGCTGGTAGGGGTCAAGGCAAAGTGTTTGTAGTCAACACCCAATAGGCCGAGAGAGCAGACAATTTTGTTACAGGTACTATTTTGATTCTGAACGAGATAGCAGATGCCTTATTCTATTCAGGTGCTACTCACTTATTTGTGTCACAACACTTTGCACCTAAATTGAATAAGGAAATGAGGTTGTTGGATGTACCTTTGATGATTGCTACCCCTATGAGTGATAGTGTGGATGTTGATTATTATTACCCTGACTGTGTGATAGAGATTGATGATAACATCTTGCGTGCTGATTTGATTGAGTTGCATGTACTAGAGTCAGATGTTATCTTGGGTATAAATTGGTTGACTAGACACCGAGCAGTTATAGATTGTTATCAGAAGAGAGTTAGATTCCAGCCTGAGGGGCATCCAGAGTTTGAGTTTCAAGGTGATATTCGGGACTTCCGGGTTTACCTGATTTTTGCTATCCAGGCCAGGAGGATGATTGGGAAAGATTGTTCAACCTATTTAGCACATGTGATTGATGTACAAAAGTCTTCTGTACAGTTAGTTCAGGTACCAGTTGTTCAGGAGTTTCCTAATGTATTTCCTGATGAGTTGCTAGGATTGCCCCCTGATAGGGAGACTAAGTTTGAGATTGAGGTGCATGCAGGCACAGACTCTATATCTATTCCACCATACAGAATGGATTCATATAAACTAAAGGAATTGAAGATACAGTTACAGGAGCTATTGGATAGAGGGTTTATCAGACCGAGTAGTACTCCTTGGGGTGCACCGGTACTATTTGTAAGAAAGAAAGATGGCTCTTTGAGGATGTGTATAGACTACAGACAGCTGAACAAAGTCACAGTGAAGAACAAGTATCCATTGCCTCGGATAGATGACTTATTTGATCAGCTGCAGGGTGCCAGCCATTTTTCAAAGATTGATCTGAGGTATGGGTATCACCAATTGAAGATTAGGAAGGGTGATATACCCAAGACTACTTTCAGAACCCGCTATGGACATTACGAGTTTTTGGTGTTGCCATTCGGGTTGACTAATGCACCGGCTGCTTTCATGGATCTTATGAACAGGGTGTTTAGGTCATATTTGGATAAGTTTGTCATTGTATTTATTGATGACATACTTATCTATTCTAGGAGTGAAGAGGAGCACGTGGAGAATCTGAAGATTGTTTTGCAGACACTTTGGGAGCATCAGCTATATGCTAAGTTATCCAAATCTCAGTTCTGGTTAACCGAAGTGTGCTTCCTTAGGCATGTGATATGTAATTAGGGTATCAAGGTGGATCCTCATAAGATAGAAGTTGTTGCTAATTGGCCCCAGCCTACCAGTATTTCAGAGGTTCGCAGTTTTCTAGGTATGGCTGGATATTACAGGAGGTTTGTGAAGGATTTCTCCCGGATTGCAGCTCCATTGACTAGATTGATGAGGAAACAGGAGCATTATGTCTGGACTGATGAGTGTGATCGCAGCTTTCAGACTCTGAAGTATTGCCTTACCAGTGCTCCAGTGTTGGCATTACCAGTAGAGGGGGAGAAATTCATGGTGTATTGTGATGCTTCTCGGATTGGTTTGGGGTGTGTGTTGATGCAGATTGGTAGGGTAATTGCTTATGCTTCTCGTCAGTTAAAGAAGCATGAAGCAAATCATCCGACACATGATTTAGAGATGGCAGCGGTGATATTTGCCTTGAAGATTTGGAGACATTACTTGTATGGATCGAAATGTGAGATATATACTGATCATAAGAGTCTATAATATATATTTCAGTAGAAGTATCTAAATCTTAGGCAGCATAGATGGGTAGAACTTCTTAAGGATTATGACTATGAGATACTTTATCACCTGGGTAAGGCCAATGTAGTGGCTGATGCTTTGAGCAGGAAATTGATGGGCAGTCTAGCTCATATTGTGATTCGCAGGAGGCCATTGATCCGAGAGATAAGGGAGTTGGCAGATTTGAGCGTAGAGTTGGAGCTGGGATCCCAAGATCGAAACCAGGCTTTGATAGCCTAATTTCGAGTGAAGTCACTGTTACTTGATGATATTAAAGTGGCTTAGGACAGGGATCCTTATCTACTGAAGCTCAAGGGAGAGGTACAGAGTGGGAGGATGACAGAGTTCACAATAGAGGATGGGATATTGAGATGTGGGAAGCGCATATGTGTACCGAATTTTGATAGGCTGCGGGATCAGATTATAAGTGAGGCTCACTACTCAGCATATAGTGTACATCCAGGGATTACCAAGATGTACCATGATATGAGAGATGTTTATTGATGGCCAGGGATAAAGAAAGATGTAGCTCAGTTTGTGTCAAAATGTTTAGCCTGTCAGTAGGTTAAGTTCAAGCATCATAAGCCATCAGGGCTACTTCAGGAGATAGAGTTGCTATAGTGGAAATGGGAGCAGGTTACTATGGATTTTATAGTTGGTCTACCAAGGACTTCGAGGGGTTATAATTCTATTTGGGTGATTGTTGACCATTTGACAAAGTCTGCTCATTTTTTAGAGGTTAAGACCAGCTATACGGAAGCTCAGTACGCACAATTGTATGTGGATAAGATTGTGCAACTTCATGGAGTTCCTTTAATGATCATATCAAACAGGGGTACATAGTTCACTTCTCAATTTTGGCAGAAGTTTTAGGAGGCTATGGGTACCCAATTACGATTCAGAACTTCTTTCCATCCGCAGATTGATGGGCAGTCAGAGAGAACGATCCATACTTTGTAGCATATGCTCAGATTGTGTGTTCTGGATTTCAAAGGTAACTGAGATTATTATCTGCCGTTGATTGAATTCTCATATAACAATAGTTTTCACTCTTCTATTGGTATGGCTCCATTTGAAGCACTATATGGTAGAAAGTGTAGATCTTCAGTGTGTTGGGTGGAGTAGGGAGAAAAGCAGCTTGAGGGGCCAGAGTTGATTAGAGAGACTATGGAAAAGGTGCCTATGATCAGAGAGCGGATGATGACTGCCTTCAGTAAGCAGAAGAGTTATGTTGATCCAAAAAGGAAGGATATACATTTTGCAGTTGGTGATCATGTCTTCCTAAAGGTCTCACCGATAAAGGGTGTTATGAGATTTGGGAAGAGGGGAAACTTATCACCAAGGTTTGTAGGCCCGTTTGAGATTCTTGAAAAGATTGGTAATGTGGCCTATAGATTGGCTCTTCCACCTAGCATGAGCCACGTACATCCGATTTTCCATATCTCTATGATGTGGAAGTATGTGTCTAATCCATCGCACATATTGGAGGTTCAGGATGTGGATCTCAGTGATCACTTGTCTTATGAGGAGCTTCCAGTGGAGATCATTGATAGACAGGTCAAACAGCTACGGAATAAGGAGA